>JAMBUN010000355.1:20886-118524 GCA_030271035.1 Microascus cirrosus | reverse complement strand
GGGGGGAGGAGGAGGATTCAGAACTCACCTCCGTCGGTCAGCTGCGAGGCGTTGCCGCCCGTGGTCCGCGGGCCCCACTGAGGGAACGCCGCGCGGATCTTCCCCAGCCCCTCCACCGTAGTCCCCTTCCGGATCCCCTCATCCCTCGTCAGCCTAACCTCCTCCTCCTTCCCGTCCTTCCCCTTCACCTTGGTAACAATCGGCACAATCTCATCGTCAAACCACCCCTGGTCCTGCGCCTTTTCCGCCCGCCTAAAGCTCTCCGCCGCATACCGATCCAACTCCTCCCTCGCCAGCGCGAAGTCCCTCCCCACATTCTCGCTCGTCCACCCCATAGGCTGCACACAATCCGCCGCCTCCTGCGACTTCTCCAGCACGCTCGGGTCAAACGGGTCGGTGATCGCGTCGCCGCCGACGGTCATCTGCTCCGCGCCCAGCGCGATTCCGATATCGATGGACCCCTGCGAGATGGAGTGCGCGATGTCGGCGGTGGCCTTGAGGCCCGAGGAGCAGAATCGGTTGAGGGAGTAGGCGGAGGTGGTGTTGGGGAAGCCGGCCGCGAGGGCGGCGGCGCGGAGCTTGTAGGCGGCTTTCCCGTCCGAGACGTTGCCCATGGCGATGTCCTCGACGAGCTTGGGGTCGAGGTTGGAGCGCTCGCGGACTTCCTTGAGGAGCGCGTACACCATGTACTCAAGGGAAGTGTCCTTGAAGCCGCCCTTCTTGGCCTTGCAGAGGGGGGTGCGGGCGGCGAGAGTAATGACAATGTCATCGGGGTTCTTGGAGAGCCTGTGTCTGGTCAGAACGGTGTTGCGGTAGGGAAGGGGGGAGAGGGAAGCTTACACTTCGTCCAGCCCCGAGCTGGGGTTGATGTGCTTGAGGATCGATCCCACGCGCTCAGTCGCCATCGTGTCGGTGGTTTTTTATGTCAAATTAATCCAGTACTCAAACAGATAATACAACAGCAGTTATTCCTAGCGATAGAGTTTGTATTTGTAAGAAAAAAAGAAAGAAAATGGGATGAAAGAATTCACGGAACCATGCCTCCTCTTCAAACCCGGAGGGGGCGGAGGACCCTCCCATAAATAAAGAGTGTGGGGAAAGCTTTGGGGTCGATGGGAACGGCAGTTGGTGGGGGGCCGGTCGGCATGGCAAATGCGTGCTGGGCCGAGGCAAATTCGGCTTGGTGTGGGGTTGAGGGCGACGTCGCGCTTGGTCTAGAGCCGCCCGCGCTGCCACATTTGGGGGAAGAGCGGCCTGTGTGGCCAATGCTAGAAGGGCCACAGAGCTCGGCTGTGTCAGCTTCTCCTAGCCGGTGCCCTTGCCGAGATGGCCGTGGCGAGAGGTTGATGGCCCCATCGTTTCTGGTGGCTTCTGTGATTTCTTGGGGATTTTCTCCTGTACAGGAGGAATTTCCTCATTACTCATGGTTTTCTTTATTTGTTGGCGATTGAAGAGCCCGAGTTCGTGGACGGCCGACAGAGGCTCCATGACTGCTTCCTGCACCTCACGCTTTAAGCCGTTCGCGGACACCGCTGCCAGACAACTTCACGCCACCAGCCTGCCACTTAGGTCCTGGTACCCCAAGATTCCCGCTTCCTAGAAACCCGGCACCACTTCACTCACCAACTACTTCGACCGCACAGAAGATAGTATCAACTTGGCCGTGTCCCATTACCGTGTAAACCCCACCAGAAAACGCCGGATGTCTATATACATTCAAAAACCTTGGGCATCATGCCGCCATATACAAGCAACGACAAGTTTAGCCTCCAGACTAGCAGCTGCGCCAGCTCCAGGGCCAGCGGGTATCCAATTGCGAACCCTCCCCCACGGGGTCCATGCCTTTCGTGCCCTCGCAAGTATGCCAACGCTCCGCTAAATGCAAAACACATCATCCATCCATATTCACAGGCCTTGCTCCCCTCCCCCTCCGTCCCCCCTTATGCCATCCCCAACACCGCCGCACCGGCAAGCAGCAGCACAAGCCCAACCGGCGACTTCACCTCTCCTGCAGCGCCCTCGCCGGATCGCGGATCCACCCCCGTCGCGTTGCCACCCAGGTACCACGAGCCGATATCCGTCAGGTCGCCGTCCTGGTTGAGGAAGGCGACGTTGGGGCCGATCTTGGAGTCCTCGGCGCGGAAGGCCCCGAAGTACGAGTAGCGCTCGATGAAGTCCTCGTCTTCGAGCCACTCGATCGACGTGTTGTAGAAGTCCTGCGTCGGCGTGAGGTCCTGGTGGGAGAAGGCGTACTCGGTGACCCAGATAGGCGTGTCGGGGAAGCTATTTCGTCGTCCGCAAGTTAGCAAAGCGTTCCCAAATTTGAGCAGAAGGACTCGGTAGACTGTGGAAGGGGAAACGTGGGAACTCACGCTGCTAGTCTCTGCCCGACGTGGCTCGCTAGCCCGTCAAAGTTCCCATACCAATGCACCGGCAAAAAGTCCCACGAGCAATTCCTCTTCTCATCCTTCCCCTCACTAACCAGCTCCGCGCATTCCTCCACAAAGCTCTCCAACCATTCCAGCCCACCACCTTCTTGCCCCGAACACGCCGGCAGCCCCACTTTCACTCCCTTCTCCCTCAACGGCTCAAAGTTCTTGACCCACGCCTCGGCCGCCTTGGCGGGCTCGACATCGCTACCGCCCGCCGTGCTCGGCGAGTCCGGCTCGTTGAAGCTGAGCACGTGCGTAATGTTGAGATTGTCGTCGATCATGGCCTCGACTTTTGACAGGAAGTCCGTCTTGGACGGGTCGTCGTCGTCGACGCCGTACATCATGGGGACGAACTCGAACTTCTCCTGGGCGATGCCCGCGAAGGCCGACGAGGGCACGTCGCGGTAGTTGTAGTACCATGTTAGGGGCGAGCCCTTCTGGACCCAAACAGCGTTGTCGGAGGGGTGTTCTTCCGTCGGGACGAAGACGAGCCCGCGCTTAGAGGCGGCGGCGAGTGGGAGGAGGGCGAAGAGTGTGGAGAGGCGCATAGTGGCGGTATGTGGATCGAGTGAACCTGCCGGAGGTTGTGTCGAGGAGGAGCCGTTGGTAGGTGGTTATGTGTCCAGGGCCGCCGCGATTGGAAGCTGGAGGCTCAAGCGCCCGGGGAGTGAGCAGTGGGTGGGATGTCGCGGGGAACGGCTGCCGTTTCGTGGCTGGCGCCGAGGATCACCACAACTTCGATTCTTCTCTTCGGCGCCCATTCGTTCCCCGGAACAGGGCAAAAGTCGGTTTTCTTCGCCCGAGAATGTGTAGTCGTCGGACAGTGTCTGCCGGTCGTAGGACGTCCCACGGGGAGAGTGAATTCAAGGAGTGGACACTTTTCCGCGGGCAACACCACGTAAAGCAAGGATCGTCGTCGAGAAGCAAACGCCAAGGCGTCAGCACAACAGCCCTCGTGTCGACAGCGAGGCTTCCCAAGGCCAAACACGAAAACAAAGAGATGAACCACGGAAAAGAAAGAAGAAGGGATGTCGTATTGAAGTTAAAGGGGACTCGCAGAGGGGAAAGCGAGGTCCAAGAATGACAAGGACGCTCCGAAATCCAGAGGGCCCTTGGCGGTGGCTGAGAGCAGTTCTGGCGGGGCCCGCGCGGGAAATATGACAGTGTAAAGCACCTCATCCCCGGCCGTAGGAAGCGCAAAAGGGCCCTGCAAGGACAGTGCGCACACCCGTTGAGCCAAGAGCCGCGCCGGGCTTGGCGGTCTCCTTGGCGAAATTCGAGCGTTTCTTGGCATTTCGGTCCTTTTTCATGTGGAAATGGGAGAATTTGGGACTGTGGGGTGGAGGATAAAATCGGTCCCCAGCAGAACGGAAATGGCGGAAGGCTAGCGCTGCGCCAAGGGCCATTCGCTCAGGCACGTTGGCGCCAGGTGGAAGATAGCGTGCTGCGGTCGAAAGACAACGGCGAAAGCTCGGGACAGGGGACAGCGCCTGACAGCGGAATGTATCAGGCTATCAGCAAAGGTACTCCCGGAGGCGTTTCCTCGCCGTTATGGGATTATGGATTTTGGATATTGGCTGGGCTCCTTCTTGGCCGGCTTTGGCATGTTGATTCTCATTTTCTCATGTTCTGTGATTCGTTGGAGGTTTCGGCAGATGAGCTCGGGGTATCCATTGCGCGGCCTGCCAAGCAAGCGGGAGGTCTTGGTCCCTGGGCGGACTCATCTCCAGTGCCTTGAGCCTAGTCCTGATAAGTACATGACTTCACCGGATCGCCGTCGCGTCGGAAGGGGACCGAAACCCCAGCAAGCGAAACCAGCGATGCGCTTACCAGAACTATTTTCTTATCGAGGCAGCAAAGACCAGCGACCTGTGGATACCGTCCTGCACGACCTATCATAGAGTGGGGCACCCTAGGCTCCCCTGCTCCGTTGAAACTGCCGTCGGTTAAGCCCCAATACAGGACGTCATCGCCCCGTTTGCCATCCTCTTCGCTTTCATTGTTCTCGATCCGGCCCACCACATTTCTCCAAGACAAAAACGTGCCCGTGCGCCAAGCCGATCCTGTACACGCCTCGCCAAACCTGCGTCGCTGCCGTGTCCACTCCCACGCGAGATTCGCTATCGATTTATATTAGCCTTGTGCAGCCCTGGCCCTAGAGGCGAACCTGCGTGTAGAAATGAGGTGGGAATAGACAGGGTTTTGAAATTACATGTCGCGAGGCGAGATGCAGGTACCGAGTTGGGGGGGGGGAAGTATATGTCGTGTCTTTTGGCCATGAGATCCAGAGGCTTCATCTAGTAGCGTGCAGATGGCCTTCACGACCTCGGGTGGAGGACATGGGATGGAGAGCATGGAGATAGCCTCGGGAACCAAACACCGAGGGCCTTCCCCTGTGGACGAGGGTGTATCCGCCGGGTTCCCTCACCAATCTGTCAGATGTGAGCCGCGTTCATCCTGGAGACCGCCCATCAGCCGACAGCTTCCGGTGGCCGCATGTGTGGGTGCACAAGCGGGAATTCCCCCCTCGAATCAGCCTGGTCTCCCCGTGCTCTCCGCCGGCCAAGAAAAAGCTCCATCTTCATCGTAGAAGTGCGCCCTACCGCTTCGCGGGTGTGCCCCATGCCCCGGCGTTAACAACGGCGTTGTCACGCCTCTGCGCCTCCGTTCGTGTTCCCCGCGTGCAGGCCTTATCCCACCTGAGCTCTCATTTTCTACATGGGGCACGAGCCCAACTCGGCGAAGCCCATCCAAGATTTCGGTCAGTTCTCCCATGCTCGACGCCCTAGTATTGCTCTTTCTCTTCATCTTCCTCCACATCAGAGAACCGTTGTTCCCATGCCTTGTTGTCTCAGGGAAGTTGAAGAGCCCTTGTCCTTGTGGGCGACACTCCGGGGATGTGAGATTAAGCGAGCAGTCCAATGGTGTCTACCCGCCCAGGCGCCATTAATGTCCAACTCCCACCGGTTCCAGCTGAGATGAGACGGACCTGGTGCGACGGAACGCTGTCCAGGGAGGTGGGGAACGTGCATTTCTTTGTAGACGCCCCCGTCATTCCTTGTAGATGAAGTGATAGGCACGGAGAGTCGCTGGGGGTGCAGAGCCGTGTCGAAGGCCGAGGGATGTTCATCCATGTTCCCTGCCCATGAGAACGGGAGGGACCAATGAGGGCTTCCTGGGAGCGAGGGGATAGCCTTGTGCCACGAACTTCCTCGGGGCTTTTGTGTCCCTGTGTGGCTTGCTCTCCTTTGGTCCCTTCACCGAGAGTGGCGAACTTCCTATCCTCGGCCTAATAGGAGGGTAAGGATGGGTATGATCTCTTATTGTGAGTGACTTGTTGGGGACTTCCTAGGGGCGTATGACCAGGCGGAGTGTGGCGATGGGCGTCTTCGATTTGGGTTTCTGCACGAGTGGCTGGGAATCGTGGTCTTCACCCTGAGAAACTCCTGGCTTGCCAATTATGGTGGCTTTATGTGATATGTGACTTCGATGTAACTCGAGCGAAAAGCTTTTCCGAGTTGGTTGTGATTAACCTGCAGTCACGGGCATCCTCCTCCCGGCTGCCTTCGGTCTTTGTGCTTTCAGAGCGGTGTGGATGGTAGGCCCGGATTACTCGCCCTTTAAAGGCCCTAGGGAAGAGGCGGGCCCGCGAATGCTGTCTATCCCTGTATGTTTATGGAGAGCTGGGGAGGTTTAGGCTTACCCGCAAGGTATTCAGTATCTCTGCTCGTCTCTCCGCCGGTATTCGAGGCCCTGCAACGTTCTCCGGGAGACTCCGTAGAGTCGGATTCCCCATACAGCTGTCCTATCACCTCCCCTTCCACCTAAAGCCGGGTGGGATCACGTATCTCCCGAGGTTGGCGCTAGTTGGTATGACACAATGGTCCCATCTCGGAGAACAAGAGTATGTATTGCCTGTTCTCGGTGTATCCCTTTCCCTATCGAGGCTACTTCCCCAAATTCGGAGTCTCTGAGGCCCTTCCGCGAGGCTCTGCCGTCAATGTTTCCCCATTCACTGAGGACTCCTGGCGTATGTATAATTCCTAATATGAACGTATCCAGCATTCAGGAGGTGATTTCTTTCTCGCGTTCTGCATGGAATTCATTCATGCTTTGCCTCCAGCTGTATGGATCGTGAGGCTGCCCATATCTCTCCCCAATGCAGTGCTTCTGCTGCTACACCAGACTGGTTACGTCTTTTGCGGGAATATACCCCAGCGCGAACTACGATCTCCTGTCCTTCACGGCTACATAACTAGTCTCTCGTCGTCAAGAGTGCAGTAAGAAATGCTCCAGCTGGAGGCGTAGGAGGAGTTATATCGTGAACATCATCTTCCTCTACTCCCCCTAGACGCTCCAGAGAGATGTAACACGCTGAGAAGATGGATCATACCCAATCCGCCCAACTTGGAGGTATCTGTACTTATACCAACTCGGAAAACATCGCGACCTTTGAATATGAGTGGCTCCTAGTGCTACGACAACCCCCAATATCTCTTGTCGCCCCATCCACCAGGAACCTGGGATCACAAGCAGTAAACCGCATGTTTCCAATGCTCCTCATTGCACCACTCGCAACCTGCGTTACCTATTCATGCCGATAACCTAGAATTCTCGCTATGCGTTTCACGATATGCGAGGCGGCATCTCCCTTCCTCGCGTAGTCTTCCTTGTATATACAAGATCGGATGCGGGTATAAAGTCAGACACTAAGCTGTAAATGGAGGCCATGGTGGTATGGTAGGCGAGATTAACACAGAAGCCTGAGTGTTTGGTTTCTCGGATGAGGGGTTAACGATCCCTGCGGCCACTCGGTATTGGAGCTAGCCAACTACGTGCGGTTCTCCTCTCGAGCGGTCTGTAACGGAACACAAGACCCCCGACGGCAGTGTAGTTCTTACGATCGCCTTCGGTGTATCAGCTCAAAATACCCTCAGGGGTGTTATTGTACAAAACATCCAGAAAGGTAATGGATGGGTGAAAATTATAAGGCTTCAAGACTTACTCCATGAATGAGCAGTGCTGAAAGAGCTCTCCACCCTAAATTCGTGACATATGAGCTCTCCTTATTGCGCCTATCATGTGCTAGCCTTGGACGCCGAAAAGGGATGCTTGAAAGAGCCTCTACATCGAGAGCAGCGGACCGTTTTAGAAAATCCGATGGATTCTCTGCGTCATCTCGGACTGGTTATAACGTTTTCCACGCAGACGACTGTTCCTGGCTTTCCCGAGCATGTGAAGCCCTTCCCCAAGTCTGTGAAGCATGCTTCGACGGACGGCGTCCAGGAGCCTCAGGCCGGAAAGCAAGCCACTCATGAGGGACATGAAGAGCCTGATCTCACGAGGGAGACCTGCCAGACGTGAGAGCCCGTATCAGTTGGTATGTGAGCACCAGTATTCAATAGGGAGCTTCCTCTTTCTTGTCAAACTATACAAGCTGTTCTCGCCCGAGCTTCTCCAGTTCCAAACCGAAGGAGATACAACCAATTTGCTGCTTTGGACCCCACGAAGGGCACTAACATGTCTCCGTTCACGTATGGTTTTACATCGCATCGCTTTGATATTGAACTCCGGGGCTTAGAGAATATTCTAGTCTCTACTTGCCTCGGACAGCATATCGGGTTTGAATCTAGCTCGAGGTGCAGAGTGGGACCAAAACTTCACTCAGCGGGTCCGGTTTTCTCACGGAGGCTACAGTCTTTCAGGCTTCATCCCCAGGCTCTATGGGGCTCAGAGGATTCCCACCCCCCCCCCCCAAAAAAAAGCCATCTCTCTGGTCTTGGCCTCGTCTCTTCAAAGGCCAAGCCCCTTACAGTCTCATTCATTGTCCGTTTAAGCTTCGCGACAATCCCACTTCGGAATTCTCTGACAGAAGTGCCAGTGGAACGAACATGTGCTAGACTTGCAACGGCTCGCCACGGCCTACACTGCTCTACCTAAGAAACGTCGAAAATTCTCCGCTGTGTTCCTACATTAAGTGTCACTGCTTGAAGAACTAGAGCTAGACACAACCTCAAACCCTGTTCAAGCGAGAATTGCAATGCCATGGGGGCTACCTGGCAAGCATCTTCTGGCTTTCCAGCTATGTGGTCTGTCGAGGACATGCGCATGCGAGGGGGCAAAAACCGCCGCTCCAGACCTCCCGTCCACCCTCCCTTCCACTTTCGTTTCTCTGTGGCGCGACACGTCCAAGAAGCTATCTGTTTGTTGTTCTGCATCCAAATCTGGTCGTTACCTGACTCGACACTACCACCTTCGTCTCCTTGTTTCAAACAACCCAAGACCCAAGCCAGCCCTCTCAGACAATAACAGGACGCCACCGTACGCGAGAACAAACACGAGCGAACAGAACATGAGCAAAAAATTAAAAGGGAAACAAAAACATACAACACCGGGGATTCGCTGGTCGTCACCGACCCAACTACTAGTCCAGCGCTTCGCGGTTTATGTTCAGGGGAGCGGACGGGACCCTCAGTTTTCCACGAGCTATGGTCGTATGTAGTATCCAGGTCTTCATAGCGGAGTTATAAGCGGAACATCCAGCGATATTGGGGGGCGTCGCAGCCCCAACGGTTGGTTCTCTCTTGCTCGGTGGCAATGGCCTAGCTCAGGGAGGAGAGACACGCCCATCTTTGAGGCAGCGGCTTCTGATTCTGTCACCCGTCGTGCAAGGGTCCGTGTACGGACTCATAAGAGACACAACCAGAATCGGATTCCCTTACAGGCCGAGGTTATTGCACTCGCGGCCTTGGTAAAGCTCCGTAATAGCACCCTCTCTGAGCTACTGAAAGCCCTCTACGACGACATTCGCGACAATATATCCGCCCCTCGTGCCTTAATTTTCTCTCCTCTCCTCTGACATCAGCCCGAAGACAGATGATAGAGGTACGTATGCGGTTGCTATGAACACTCCCCCATCTACAAGTCCTAGGACATCCTGTCTGAGACCCCCACCGCTTCCCCACCGGCCCCCGGGAGCTCTGGAGCTGGTGGGGTGAGATGGGGGGAGACAACCACGGTTCAGGGAGAGACAGGTCTATTCCCAACCCGTTTAAAGTGCATACATGGAGAAACCCCGGGGTCACTGCGAGTCAAATGGGCAAAAAGCAAAATCCGGTGATCAAACCCGAGGAAATGCGGATAGGAATAGGTAGTTTAATTAGAGATGGGCTTGTTTGATTTCTGTCTTTACCGCGGGCTTTCAGGTGCCTTTGATGGGAGGGATTTTGGGCATGCTCAGCAGTGTCCTGGAGCGCCATTTGGGAACCTAAAAGGCCCGACTTCTCGCTCTGGGAAAAGGTTGGACGGGATGGAAGTAAAACAGATGAGGTAGCGCTGTAAGTTAAGCTGGTGCGTCTCCTCCGCTGTGTCGACACGAGCTTCAGTTCCCCCACACTCTCTGTCAGTCTTGGCACCTCACACGGAACTCTTGCAGTGCGCTACAAAGGTGAATAGTCAAGCAGTTACGGACGAACAGCCCGAGGCCCAGACTGCAAGCCAAAAGTCCAGCCCGTGGGACTCGCAGACTGCAGCGTGGCGAAACAGGATTACTCGCATTCGAGCTCGCCTACATTGCAGCTCTCGTGCCGACGCCTCTTTCCCAGCACATGTACAGAACGCATAGTCCTCTCGGCCACATATGTACATCCCCATCACGCGCAGCACCGGCAGTCCTGCACATTGCTTCTTCTCGCGCACAAGCCGCTTGGAAAAAAGTGCCGAGTTCTACCCTGGAGTCTCGTCGCGCACAGTACATATGTCCTGCTTGCTTCTCCTTACCCCACCGGATCCCTCGCCTTGCTCTGGTTACCCGGGCCGAGAACATAGGGAATCAGGGTGGGGGGACCGCTTTTGTTAGTCTGACCCCACTCTCCCTCCCGTGCGGGACATGAGGTGCCACTTGGAGCTCCGAATATGCCTTTGCCAATAGATCGGAGATCTATCCAGTTATGGATATGGATGTCATACTGGGCTGGTTTAGGAACCAAGGTATGTCTGAACACGTACTTGAGGCCTGCAATAGCAGTGAGGTATGCGAGCTCCCGGTATAGACGAGGTATATGGCAGCTGGGCCGGGAGGTACGAGTTTCAGTCGGAGGGGGGGGGAGAAGATCGTGACAAACAAGATCCTGCACCTTTCCTTGATGGCCCCCGTGACTCCTATACCCGTTATCTCAGACACCGGCGCCGCCAGCTCGGAATGCTCACCTCTCCCCCAACAAGAAATTCCTACAATGCTTCATTCCAGTCACGTTCCAGCCCACTTATTTACCAAAGTCCCCACATACCCGTCCGTAACACCAGACACGCCTTGCTGCAGAATCGAGCTCTGATACTGAGATGATGCGCGATATCCCGTTCCCGTGTACTCCCTACAGACCAACCATTTCCCCTCGCGGTTCCTCTCAGCAGTCTGTCTCCGGATGGGGAGGCTCAACACTTGCTGTGTAGCCCGGGAAGCACGATAGGCTTTGTGCGTCTGCGGTCCTGGGCGGGCCCTCCGCGCTTCGTGCGAGGGGAGGTGCCCCCCTTCTGGAGAGGGGGAGAGGCTGTGAAGGGGGAAGTATTCGCGGTGGTACCCGCTGGGATGGGGTGCTGTGCTCCTGGTTGGCGGTTGCCGGGTTTGGGTCATGTTGATAGCGGGAGGGGGAGGATGGGATGGTGAGATCCCGCTCGTATGGTTTCACGAGATACAGTACGCCTGACAGTAACATGCGTGGCCGTCCCTGGCCTTCCCAGGGACCTCTTCCTCTATTCCCCAAGGGTCAACGGACAAGTGCCATGGAGGAAAATTTCCCGGACATATCCGGGGTGCTCCAGGCCTTCGAGAGAACGCCAGTAGCCCTAGAGCACCTCCATATGAAAAGATCGCGTAGGACGCTAAGCATCCCTCACGAGTCTCACAAATTTCGTCCGATTTATTCAGTCTCCCGTCTCACAGGCCCTCGTGCCCACCTGGGATCCTGCATTCCACCCACCACAAGAAAACCAAGAAAAAGAAGACCCAAACAGTTATATCGAGGAGGCACCAAATTCAGAACACGAGGGAAAAGCCCTGAATCTACTGGGCTATGCACCTACCCTCGTGCACTCGGTAATGCAACGCATCTCCGCCTCTAGGGACAAACCAGCAGGATTCTCTTCCCGGGAACATATCCAGGTGCTGAGATGCCGTATAACACTACCTTAACCGACTCTGCAGAAGGGAAAACGTAACCTTTCTATCACACCCCGTGCTACTGCATCTACATCCCACCAAGCACCTTGCTTGGTTTGCTCTCCGGCTACAGTCACCCGACGCTTTGTGCTCGATCTGAAGAAAGTGAGACCCGCCCTCAGCGCGATCTCGTGCCCCCTGCCCCCGGCTGTCAGTGGCGTTTCGAATGGTCCGTGAGCTCGATCCCGTGTCACGCTCACGAGTTGCGGGTAGGAACGATGATCCGTCCTTCATCTTGTCCCTTCAGAGCAGAACGAAACTGCCTGTAAGCTCAGGTGACTGGTTCAAGAAAGCAAGATGTAAAAAGCCGGAGAGGACGTGGTATGGTGCCGGTGGAGAACCTGGGGGGAAATCTCAACCTAGTCGGCCTCCGGGTTGTGCCTCGTTTCTCGCTGTGTGTTGGACGTGGGGAAGGGAACGTGGCATTTCAGGGGCACCCGCGACGTAGTCTTAGATTCCTTCTACCGAAGACCCTGAGGTGTTACAGGAGATTATGCCTCCTGCTGTCCACTCTCAGTCTATCACATCTTTGACATTGCATCTCATTGACAAGAAAAGTACTCTTCCATTAAAGAAATGAGAAAACCGGAGTTGGAAAAGAGCAGTAGGTCATTGTAGGTTGGGCGTCCCAAAGGGGAACAGATTAGCGAGCCTTAGGTAACTTCGGCGTCTATCTCCCCGACATACCACCACCGAGCTTGGAGTTACACAGCTGGGGGTGGTAGGGCGTAGCTCATGGGGCCACTCGTCATAAACGCTCTCCTCTAACTATAGCAGACTACCCTTGCTACAGCGTCCTTGGCCCTGAAAGTCCGTGGACACTTCCAAGAAATGCCTCCGAGCTCCTTCGTACATACGCGGTGGAGGAAAACACGCCCCAGATCTCGGTTCCCCGGATCGCAGCACCTTTACGTGCCACGACATATTTCCATGCACCAATCCACGAAGTCTTAAATAGACACCCCTCAATATATATCCAGCCTATAGTGACGTACAAGGGAACGCTGCGAGATCTGCTTCGTGCCTAATATCGGCGTGCATGATCTTGGACACGGAGGATTGCCCGCGGCCAGTCGTTCCTCGCTTCGACTCCCGCAGCGGTGTGAGGGCCGGGCTTTGAGTAACCCTGGCTGGCGCCAGCGGATCTATACCTCTTTTCTTTTCCTTTCATTGCTTACATCTGTCTTATTGTAGGCGACCTGCCGTGGGTAGAGATGAGTGCGCCACAAGTAACCGCGCACGCGAGAGGCCACACGGTGAGATGAGGGAATGGAAGTACTGAGGTGTTATACTAGATGAATGACAGAGCTATCTCTTTACGCAAAGAGACATATGTAAGGTTATACCAGGCCTTGATGTATAGGGAGCCACGGGGTACGCAGAGCCTCGTGTGAGCCTCATGTAACATAGATGCTATCTACTCGACTTGGGTCGGACAGCCCGGGATATGCAAAAAATTCACAGTTATATCGTGAGAAAAGGAGTGAGCTGAAAGCGTAAGACGGAAGGACGGCGGGGCGTTGATACTACGACTAGCACCGTTCTGACGGCCAGAGTGTCCACCAAACGTGGGTTTGGTAGCCGCAACTTTGGCATACCGGAACCCTCGTGCGCATGAGATCCATTGGACCGTCTTGTCGGCGTAATTAGCGAGGACTCGGCCGTAGAGGCCATTACCGCCCGGAGCCGTGGGCTCTCTTGCTTTTTCGACGCCGCCTGTTCATTCAGAGCTGGAGATCAGCGCACCAACGCTGGCAGTAAAATTAAGAAAAGGAAACAACAGGCAATGGCAGCTACAAAAACGAAGGGATTAAGAATTGAACTTAAGGACAAAGGAAAATTGAGGGAGCAATTCCCCCCATCTCTATGATCACCCTCCTCTACCGAACACTACGAGAACTGCGTTGCGCTGCAGAGCCTCAACGTTCAAGAAGACAGACCACAGACTACCTGAGAGAGAAACATCCTCGCACATTATGGGCCTGGGGGTGAGCAAACGTGCACGCGCCCTCATCGGGATAAGACATGGGACCCGACAACCAGGAAATCAAATCCCTCTCGCCTCGGCCGCCACCAGGGTGCTTGAGATTGTGCGGAGGCCGCGGCGTAGTGATGGAACTGTAACACTAGCGGGAAACCAGGGAAGTGGTGTAACAGGGCTACCTCGGCGACTAGCACGTTGCCAGCATCGAGGGTAGCTGCCCACTAGGCGGCCCAAAGCTTAGCCAATGGAGTAAGCAGTCTTGATGGATGCGTTCCGCTTCACCAGAGGACTGGCCGAGCCACACATGGGGCAACAGCGACAACTGGTTGATTTGAAGAAGTCCCGAGAGATGGACGGCGCCACATCTCTCTCGGTGAATAGCAGGATGGGGTCTTATACACGTTCAATACCGTAGCGATCGCCGATGTTTCCGATAAAAGGGCAAGTGTACCAAATGGGGCTTCCTACCGGTTGTGGCGTGCTTGGTGTAGCTCTGGGGGGAGCATGCAAGTAAGCCACTCGTCTGAAAGTGGGTAAGCTTAGCTACCTCCGCAAGCTAGACGTAGCCCGCCCTCTCGTTGCGGCGGGCTACGCAGATGCAGGTAATATCTCTGTAGGCGAACTGTCGGGCCCGTACTTCACCGCCGGCTGTGGCCGCCCTCGAATAACGTGGACTGCTCTGGACAACACGGACTGCTCTAGATAACGTGGACTGCTCTGGTCGACTGGATCGGTTGTCCCTCACCTCCTGAAGCGGCCGTCTTGCGAAGTCCGACGTCCGAACCACAGAGAACAAGACCATGGTACTGTAAAAACAAGGAGACGTCTCTACTCCGGACGTCACCCCGCGATTTTGTCCAATATCGCCTGTGAAAAAGAATGGCAAAAGCCGCACAGCAACCTCCTGCCAGGACAGACGAGATTTGCGATGCCCATCAAGTCGCACAATCACCTATCATAAGCGAGAAAACACCTTGGTAGTACCTCACCTCGGCGGAAGCCGCTTTCCTATGCTTCCCTATTTTCCTCCTCTCACCTCCAGAAAAATATGGAAGGTGCGAGTTGTGGGTATAGTCAAGCGCAGGTTCGTAAAAGGGGGGGAGGGGCGGCTGGGAGAAAGAAGCTCGGGGCGTGTGCAAAAAAGCAAGTCCCTCGCTAAAAGACGGGCGTCTGCCGATCGAGATGCACCTCGGCGGGCTATGATTGGCCGGCGTTGGGCGGAGGACCCCGGCTAGCCAGGGCAGGGGCAAGGGGTTGAGGGCGTGCTAGCGTCCGTTATTACCCCAAAGTCGATCGCGCTTCCCTATCTGGGCGATCGAGTAAACGTACTCGTAGACTCGTGTGACGTGCCTCGAGATGGCCGTCGGTGAAGCGAGCAGCGGAGTGGACGAGATCTCCGCCTTCCACTTTGCTCTGGCTGCACTCGGTTCGCTTTATTTCGGTGTCTCATTTCATCCCCGCAGACATTCGCATGACGACATCGGCCGTCGGAGGATGCTCTCCCGGTGCGGGTTATTCGTCCGCGAGCTAAAAGTTGATCTGCAAATGCTCTCGGCGGGTCACTTACCCGTCGTAGCCCTCCGCACCAGCTGAGGTGACGTCAGTATACCAGAGATGGTACAGTGGGCGCTCGGTGCTAGTGCGCCGGCTCGATACGGCCCACGCCCACTGGACGGTGATCCGACTTCAATCTCGGCTGCCCTCGAACGGACTATCTGGGCTTCATTCGCTACGCCCCATCGAGAGAACCCGGCAGGCCATCGCATATTGACTCAAGCCGGTACTTGCGGGAGCTAAGGTAGTAGTATCCTCAGCCGGGGCTCCAATGCAGGGATGGCGAATCAGCACTTGCAACCTTCCCATATCCATCCTTTCCCCTGCCGGCCGGATGCAGCGTCCAGGACCGGGAATCCTTCTGAGAAATGACATCGGTGCCCCGTTACATACTGCTCTCTCCTGGTGATCCCCACAAGGCCGGCACGGAACTCTCTCCATATGTCAATGGGGGGCCGTGCCAACCCGGATGTGCTGGGACGCCCTTGGCCTGTGCCACCCTGGTCGCATCGCCCCAAGAACAGTGGTAGATGATTCCCAGTCACTTTCCCAATCCAGTCGAACCTTTGCTTCTTTCGGTTATTCACTTCAATATCTCGCTTCCTAGTCCATGATATACGTCGTATGCAGCTGGGAGGGCCAAATACTTTGCGTGTTGGGAAGCGAAATCATGTACTACGGACTGTACACGAATGTTCGATAGGGATGCGAGTTCTCCTGACCAGGAAATGGGAAGTTGTGTTGATGGCCGTGGGGACTCCATTCTCCGGGGGCTTGGCGACCCACGAGGGCCTGGCAGAGGCTCGGGTGACAGAAACTCGTCCTTGGGTCCAGCCGCCGTTGCGGGTCAACCGGCTCTCTGTTCTCGATCCCGATCCTGCCTGCTGCCTATCGTACGCCGGATCTGACGGCCACGGGCAGCGGTTGTGCGCCCTTCGGCCCCCGCGAAGGTTATAACCAGGGGAGGTCTCGTCGCGTGCGTGCAGGGGACAGAGACAATGTGGCACTTCCGACACCCTCTATCCGGCCTTCCCAAGGTGACTGATTAAGTTTGAGCCGGCGGAGCTGGCCCTCGGTAGAAGGGCAAGTGGGGACGATTTTAGGGCGGATGGAAAATAGAAAGAGGGGGACAACATGAGATTCGAGACAGATCTCCTGGGTTACTTACGCCGGGGGCCTAAACAAGTAGGTATGACGGAGTCTACTGGAGGCCGTTATCCCAGGAGAGCGCGAGGAAAAGACCATCACGGCAACCGGCATACCCAGGACCATAACCGATCTTTCATGTTCGCCTCGTCGTTGAGGCATGGGCCGAGCGGCTCTCGCTCTAGAGATTCCTGACCCTGATGTGACCCCAAAGGACCTCCCCAAAGGCAACCCCGTTTCACAGAGACATTCAGCGAGCGCCCGGTGGCGGTTCCCCCCTCGCCGCGAGTCTCCTACCCTTGCACCTCTTTCAATCCTTCTTCCTCATCCTCGTACGAGCTGTAAAAAAAGTGGGAAAAGACGGAGGGCGTGTTGTGCGATGATGGCGTTCACACCGGCGTCTAGAGAGAAAAGTACCTCCTCGGTACCCCCTTTTTTCGTCGACGAGGGGGCGTTCGAGTCACATATCCAAAAATTTTAGGGGAGAAGAGGAGGGAGGGAAATGTTCCATGCCAGGGAATGTCGTGGGTTGCGCTTATCGGTGCAACGCTCGTGTTTTCCGAACTCCACCGCTCGTCAGTGGGTGTATGGCCCATCAATCGCGTCTGGACGGTACTGGCACATGCTCTCTGGCTTTGAGAGACCCGAGAGTAACTCCATCTCCGGCGCATGTTGCGTTATTCCTTGGGACTTTATATAATAAGAGCACGGCACGCCACCTCGTTTCGTGGGTTGTTCTGGAGTGTTTTGTATTCGATTCTTCTCCACTGCTATCTTGTTCTTCATAGTTTTATCTTCAGAGACGGAGCCAGACTGCCAGCGTTAGCTGCTATACGTGAGTCTACTTACACCTGTATCGGAAACGATACACGACTAGAGACTAGCCCAACGTCCTCCAACGGTCGTTCGAAGTTGTGGACTACATACCTAGACAGCAGCATCGCATAGTCCTCACCACCCCGCACCGGTTTTCCACTCTCCACGCCCTAGACGACCCTCGGCCCAGCGTTGTCCCAGCATCTCGAAACAGAGTCTTGGGAGCGACCGCTCTTCCACCAAGGCTATTTACACTCCCGGTCCAGACTCCTTATCCTTGCATACAAGTGCCCGTATTCCGACACAAACTACTCTCCCCGACGTGGGCTCACTGCGCGGCCTGCAACTTCTTCATATCCGGACGCGACAGACCTAATCTCCTGGAACGCGGATACGAAAGGGCAGGATCATAATCCTAGTCCAGAGTTGCAACGAGGAAGTCGTCAAAAGGGGCTCAGGCACGATCAGTAGGGCAAGTCGATTGAGGTGGTGGAAGAAAAAGGAAGAGCCGGCAGGAAAAGGAATTATTCTACCAGGTAAGCTTCCGTTTTTTGATCCATCCGACAATTACCGGCAAGGCCCGAGCGAGCGCTCTAGCCACTTTAGAGATTCTAATTGCCATTGGTGGGTTTGGCCAAGGTGCGTGGTTCGGCTGTGGCAGGTGCTGCGTTAGTGAAGTTTCGATGATGCTCGAGGCTGAGGGCAGTGTCAGCGGATCGTGTCTTGACTCGAGCTTCTCGATTATCCCAGCCCAATGGAGGTTTCCCATGTAACGGGTATTGATGGCACGGGTTCAACGCGTTCTTTATTTGTTTCTATGGAAGAGAAAGGCTTGCTGACATGACCGCGACTGAATCAGAATAGATACTAGCAGTCTTACAGTAGATTGCGCTCATTATCACCACTACTCCAGATACAGCAACGCTCAAACAGCGTGTCGACTCCAATCTCGGGCCAACCTGCTCGGGACCAACACGGCCTGGCCAAACCTGGCAGAACACGACTCTCGCGTTAAGTGACGAGCGCAAGAAGGTATTACTCCTAACACCATTGAGGGACATCGAGAGGAAATAGCAAATAAACGAACCAAGAACGGACGGTGCGTCCCCGCTGGGCGGTCGAGTCAAGGCAATTAGACCAGGCGACGCGGGAATTGAGACGGGGCCTCGACTCTCACAAGCTACTTCTGGGTCTTAGGGTGAGAGCGAGACCAGGGGACCCACGCACCGTCGATAGTGCGGAGAGAGTCAGATTTTGGTGCTCGACCCAGCTTGATGAGATTCGATCGGTAGAATAAGACCGCAGGCACAGACATCGACTACAGTACACCCCCCTAGTCTCGGTCACGGGAGTCTGAGCTCAGCCAAGAACTTAATCAACTTTACGGTACGTCGTTTTCCTTGGTCTCGTTCAACAACCGCATCCATAGTCAAGCACTTGCACGGAGAGAAATCCTGAAATCCTTCGGCCGCTGCACCCCAGTCCATCACGCTGCGTTATACAGCCTCTTCCTCCCGCGCGGACAGGACAGAGGATAGGGAGGAATGCCAAACTTGGACAAAGAGCTTGCAGCAAGCGCTGCAATTCACATTGGCCCCTTCCTATTATCGTCCCTCCCGATGTCTAAGACCCTCTCGATGTGAGCCGTTCTGCGCCGAGACAGAATAGGTCATTCCCTTCCTTCAAGCGAATGGAGAGCCAAGCGGTAACCCCACCACCATCACCCCCACAAGAGCTTTTCCCAACCCCTGGTTGTGGGGCAGTTCGGTTCCTGGTCATAGCTCTGAATTTCCCCCAAGTGGCGTCCCGAGAGGTGGACAGGGGTGTGCCGAGCTACCGAAGTACGTGTACTTCCCACTCCTGCAGTTCTTGCACAAGCAATGGGCTTGGAGAAAAAGGAATTATCGCTCTCGGCTAGAGGGGTCAGACTCGTGAGGGCAGCTCTCAATTACCCTCCCATCGAGGCCCGTTTTCAGGGAGCCTTGTTCGCGCCAGAGACAGATCTCAGCTTGGACTGCGGCGCGAGAGCTCGTGCTTGCCGGGATGATGTCGAGAATGTTTCTTCGCGTGTGTTTCTCGCGATGTCGTCAGCGCGACACGGGCTACTCATTTTTCGATGGCACTGGGAGATTTTAGCGTCCTTTCTGGGCTTAGCTGGCGTTTCCCGTTCCGGTCTTATCGCAACCCGGCCTTGCAGCTTGGATCCAACCATTTGCGGCGCAATACATTCGTGTCTGCGGCTTCACTTTTCGTTCCTGCATACGAACCACACTTTCACACACCACAATGAAAGTCTTTGTCATGCTAGTTAACATTTTACTTCCTGACTGGGGCAGTATCCCAGTTGGCCCCCTCGATCACGCAGATGCTGCCCCGTGGACGTAACTCAGAGGAGGGGATATTCCAAGTCTCTAGGTACCGGGCTCTTAGTGAATCAGGTGGTCTGATGTTCCTGATCCAGGAGCGAGAGGGACCGAATGGTTGTTTTACACAGACGCTCTTCATCGTCATCAAATCTGGCTCAACAGGCCCTGAATATCCCCGAGTAACTGACTCTCGCGGTTTCAGGCCGCCCTGCTCTTGGTCGACAAGACGAGTTGGAAGCACCCGGCCGGTGAGGGTGACAACCTCGGTGTGGATGATCCCTCTGTCGGAAAGGAAGTCGGTGTTTTCAAGTACGGAGGAGCCAGCCCAAGATTTCGGGCCTCTCATCATTTCCCTTCCTCGCAGGGCCAACAGAGTTGGCATATCCGTCCGCACCCAAGGAGAAGTACTCCGCTTCCGAACACACACTACATCATACCATATCACTCCTATCCCCCTACATCTGGCCATCGCCAACATTGGTAAATTGAGCCTGCGAATCTGAGCTCCGTGTTTCAATTCGCAACGGGGAAGGATAGCCCTCTTCCTAACACACCCGCAGGCCGCTTATCGAGCGTGGGAAAAAACAAGGCACGTCAGGGGAGAGACAGTGGAAAAAGCATCACAACTCGCATATCGAGCTGCACGCCCCCCTCTCCACAAGCGACGATCTACAATAACCACGGGAAACAATAACACGACGCAAGACCGTTTTGATTCTCATACAATAAGACCGGTTCGAACCCTTCTCCTCGCCAAAGTTTGAATCTTCTTCTCTCCCTAAACACTTTCCTCAACATATTCAAACAACGACGGAACATCCAGTCTCATTTTCTTTATACAAAGAAAGACCACATCCCGAAACAGGGGAACCATCAAGTCGACACCCTTTTCCTCTCTTTTCCTCAAGACCTTTGCACAGCTTTTAGGAAGAGTTCGTCTAGAGACGGAAGGTCCTACCAGCAGCTTGAATGTCTTCCGCAAAGTTCGGCGGCGCGTACAAGCTGTTCGAGGTGAGTTTTGGAGCTTCTAGACAACGGCCACAGGACGCCCATAGGAAGGCTGCTTTTGGTTTCACTGTCTTTGAAGAGGGAACGTATGCTGACAACTGCCACAGCCGGAAGTGCACTCGGAGAGGCCCTTTATTGTGGGCGTGGATGAGAGGCTCGACTCGCCCGAGACGGCGACACTGAAGTACGAGGCGGCGGTTGCAAGGGCGAACGGCGGGGAGGCCCGCGGGGTGACGCCGCCTGGCATTGTTCCAATGGCGACGTACGCGAAGCCGGCACCCATCCATGGTAAGCTTACACCGTCTGCCCAAACGCTGCAGCAGCTATCCCATATATACCCAAGCACCCGACCCGGACCTTCACTAAAACTTCCCAGGGTTCGAGTCGACACGAGGATTCGGAGACTCGACATACCAGACGCAACAATACGCATCCCAGACCTACCCCTCCCAACAGCCCCAGCCCACGACGCAGCTCCAGGACACGTTCGAGCCCAGCCCGACTGTGCCCACCGTCCCCTCCTACGTCCCCGTGGGGCCCACAGTCCTCTCCTGCCAGCCCACGACGGGAGCCTTCGGCACGCGGCTGCACCTCCGCGTCTCGACGGCCACGACAGGCGCCTACTTCCTCGTGGCCTTCGGCACGCACAAGACGGAGACGCGCATCGAGAGCACGGCGCAGGAAGGCGCGGGAACCGTCTACACGCTCAGCTGCCTCGCGCCCCAGCAAGCCGTCACGGGCTGCGCTGGAGCCAACGTGCCGCTTGCGGTGGTCATCGAGGGCCCCGGCGGCGAGGAGCTGTCGCGGACGGCGGTGGGCCACTTCCTGTACCGCGACGCGCAGGCGGGCGAAATCACGAGGGAAGGGGGGTCACCCGGCAGGGGGCAGGCGAGTCCACGCAGGTCACCTACACAGCTCCGGCACGAGTCGTCTACGAATACAAATACCTACGAGTACCCGGGGACGACATCTGTGGCCGGTTCTCAACAGCAGCAGCAGCCGCAGCAACCCCAACAACAGCAGCAGCAGTCGAATACGCAATCACAGTATGCCACGACGGCGTTCCCGCAGAACGGAAGCAACATGATCGGCTCTTACAGAAACACCTCCTTCGACCCCTACCCCCGGCCCGCGCCTCTTAGGGGATCCGCCGGCTGGCCGACTTACAGCGCGCACCTAGACTCCAACCGAAGTCCCGCACACGCGGGCCTATCGCGTAGCCTCACCTCCATGTCGGTGCCCTCAGGCTCCACGCCACAGCTCATCCGCACGAGCACCCTGCAGACAGGTGCGCACGGCGGCGCGGGATACGGGCCCTACGGGATGTACCCCAACAAGGCGGTGCTGGAGGTGGTTGGCAAGCTGGACATGATGGCAGAGGGCTGGACGGCAGAGGAGTGGGCTGCCCGGCGACGCATCGTCATGTTCCGCAAGGCGCAGAACGGGTCCACCCTTACCACAACCTTCCGGCCGCTTGGCCCCGGCGAGAAGGCGGCCAACGCCCCCTGCGTGAGCTGCATCTGGTGGGAGGAGAAGGGCGAGCACTTCGTCACCTCGGTCGACACGATATACCTCCTCGAGCAGCTCGTGGCCGCCCCAAGCCGCTTCACGGTGGAAGAGAAGAACCGTATCCGGCGCAACCTGGAGGGCTTCCGGCCGCTGACGGTCAGCAAGACCAAGGCGGACAGCGAGGAGTTCTTCAAGGTGATCATGGGGTTCCCACACCCCAAGCCACGCAACATCGAGAAGGACGTGAAGGTGTTCCGGTGGAAGATGCTCGAGCCAGCGCTGAAGAAGATCATCGGCAAGTACAGCGCCAGCCCGTCGTCCATGGGCGGCTCGGCGCACATGATCACCCCCGCGCCCTATCACGCCCTCCCCACGCCGCCTCTGTCTGGCGGAGCTGAGGCGCAGGCTGGATATGCCGTTCCGAGCGTGGGCCACGACATTGCGAGTCCGAGGTCTCTTTCTGGATCGGGCGCCTGGGGACCCTATTCAGCGACGTCGCATAACAGCCTCGCCGCCCGTACGGGAAGTCCAAGGGTAGCGTCTCCCGCAGGCAACAGCATGCGCCTCGCGAGTCTTCCTTCTGTGACGGGGTACGACTCGCGCTCGCTGAACGGCTACGCCGGGCTGTCAAGATGGGAGGGGAGCTACGGCGAGGGCTATCCCAGCCTCAGCGCGCAGAGCCAGGTCTTTGGCGCGTATGACGCGCCGAGAGCGTAACGGGGGGGCGGGTGACAGGAACGAGGGGGATGAGGCGCACACGATGGTTGCGAATCGCGTGGCCTGGTGGTTTTCGTGTGGGGGTGGGGAGGGGGTCAGGCGAGGGGGTGAGAGAGCCAATGGGGGACACTGCCGGGGCACCATCGTGGTGGGTTGCAGCGGGTGCATGCAGGTCTCCTGCTTCTGTCAGGGGGGCCGCCAATCGGGAGGGGCGTCACGGGAGATGTCTGGCCCTACGAAGTCAGGCCCTCCGGCGATTTGGCAGCGGGTCCCCTGCTGTGACGTCTTGCCCCTCAGCTGCCCTTCATCATTCAGGCGACGACTCGGGGTTTTTTTTTTTTCCTTTCCATTTTTCTATTTTCTCTGGTTTGGGTCATATTAGGTGTTCACTCGGTGGCTTTCCCCATCATCCTCACGTCTAATTTCTAATTATGTCCTGGGTGGCGGGCTGTCTGCAGTTTACGGGCGTTTCCTTTCTATCGTCGTTCCGTCGCGAGGAAGTCCTCGTCCCGACCACCCCTCACCCCAACCCAACTTCCTACTTACTGTCATTTACATGTAAATTTCGTCAAGGGGTTTTCCGTCAAGGTCATATCCATACCTCTTTGTCTTCTTTCCTCGAAACCTCATAGACGAAGGTGTTATAGATGCAGAGAGGAGGCTGTCACTGTATCTCTAGTGTAACTGTTTAGTTTCTTGCGCCTGCGCAGGGGTCGTTAGATAGATGAGGTTGCTTGGTTGTTGGGGTGGGGGATGGTCTTTGTATTATCTAGTTCTTTCATACCAACAACTTCAACGCTCCATGTATGTCCATGATATGCTAGTTCAGGAGGTAATGATAATTGAGAGTCAAGTTCAAAACGGGAAACTAAGGAGTGGAATACGAATGCCGTTTGAAAAACAATCTGCCTTTTAGTCAGACGCAACAACACAGAAAAGAAGATCCCTACTACCCTTTCTAGGTTCCTCCCAACCTTCGAGAACATCTTTTCTCCAAGCCCCCCTTTAGGCTCATGCATGATGCTCCAGGCGATCTCCGGAAAGCGCAGATTAATATATCCGCTCTTATACCTCCGCGTTCGTCAAGCCGGGGCTCTGTCTCGGCAGGGCCCCAGTGCCTGAATGCATTAGGCAGGAGTTTGAGTTATCATGTTGTTTGGGTGTTTTTTGGGGTTCATGCGTCTCTGCAGATCGACTTGCACGTAGTTGGATCAGACGTGACGCTCGACTTGACATTGCAGATGATTCCGCCCCACAATGAAAGGAGAGAAAAGAATCTTCTGGTTAGCACATCGCGCTACAGTGAGTCTGAACCTTTTCCAGTTCCCCTTTTTACAAAGTGGGTTCGGATTGGGGATGTGAGCGCCGAAAGGCGCGATCGGCCGTCAATGCAGGACGGAGAGATATGAACCCCGTTTCTCCGGCTATATTCCCGCCCGATCCCCACACATTGTCCCGGCGGGAAGAATATCTTTTCTCCGTGGTGAAGGATCCATACCTGTTGTTATTTCCGGCCACGCTTTTGCGGAGGGGCTCCAAGACAGAAGAATGCGCCGTGTGGACGACATAGCCGCGGTGGAGGAAATCACCCGGCCATGACCCCGTTTCCTGTTTCCGCACTCTCCATCTCCTGCGTTTATCGGAGCCTTTTTCCCCCCCCAGTATCCGAGTGAATTTTACGGACGGACCATGATGTCGGTTACTTGGTCGCGTTCACCATGACATTGTGAACCGGCGCATGCAGGAACCCGCCCTACGCGAATCTGAAAGCCACGGACAGGCCTCTCTCGAGTCACACTGGAAAGGTACGGTGGCACTATAGGCAGCGATTGGTGTTTCAAGCTGGGTTTTCGGACGAAGCGCGGAAGGTGCTCGTGGGGTGGAAAGCAGTCTCCGCGGCGCCTTCCCAGTTGCGCTGACGACTTCCTTGCACTTCCACACGCTTAGCGTTCTCCGACACACACATGCTTCTTCCGCCAGCACACCTACGGTACGGACTACCAACACGATGAATTCGGTTCTGCTATTTGCCGTGCCGGCGCTCGCCTCCCTGCTCTCGGGCATCTCTCCCCTCGAATCCGTCTCCCAGATCCCCGGCGGGTGGACATTCCACAGCACGCCCGCCTTGACAGACACGCTCCAACTCTCCATCTCAATCCGCCATGACGAAGGAGATGACGAGTTGAAACGGCAACTGCACACGATATCGGACCCGAAGAGCGGGGAATACGGCAAGTTTCTTTCGCGGGAGGAGGTGCGGGATCTGCGGAGGCCGGACCAGGAGAAGGTGGACGCCGTTCTGGGATGGCTCAACGAGAGCGGGGTTGGAGGGCGCGTGGAAGGCGACTGGGTGAAGATTGAGGTCACGGTCGATCAGGCTAGGGTATTGCTAGGTACCGAGCTGGCGTATTACACCTTTTCTGAGGGTGAAACGCTGAAGGGGCCTGTCCTGAGAGCGAGGGAGTACGGCGTTCCGGAAAGGGTGCGCCACGCCGTTGGCTTCATCCACCCACTGACCAACTTTCTACCACTAATCCGAAGCACCAACGACGGCCATAGAACACCGCAGCTCCGCCGCTCAAAAAGGCTCAGGGAGAGACAGGTGCCCGATGAGCCCCTCAACCCGGGTGAAGACTACATCCCGCCCCCGCCCGCCCCCTGCGCAAACGTCACTACCCCAGACTGCATCCGCGCCCTCTACAACATTTCCTACACCCCGGCCACAGAAACCCCCTCCGAGGTCCTCTACGCCGTCGCCGGCTTCCTCGAGCAGTGGGTCTTCCACCCAGACACCCACGCCTTCATGGACACTCACGCGCCATACGTCTCCACGCCCTTCCGCAACGTCACTGTCGAGCTCATCAATGGCGGCGAGAACCCCCAGGTCATGTCCCGCGCGGGGCTCGAAGCGTCGCTTGACGTGCAGTACGCCCTTGCGCTGGCGCACCCCGTCCCTGTGATGTTCCAGTCCACGGGCGGGCGCGGTGCGAAGCTTGATTCTGAGGGGAACCCGATGCCAGAGGAGAGGGCGGACAATGAGCCGTATCTTGAGTGGTTGGAGTATCTACTTGAGAAGGGGGACGAGGAGATGCCGAGGGTTGTTGCGGTTTCGTATGCGGATGACGAGCAGGGCGTGCCGAGGGAGTATGCGCTTAAGGTGTGCAATCTCTTCGCGGCACTGACGAGTCGTGGTGTGTCGGTCATCGTGGCAACTGGCGACGGAGGGGCTCGGGGAGTGCGGTATGGTGAGTGTATCAGCAACGACGGGAAACAACGGCAAACGACCATAGCATCCTTTCCGGCGACCTGTCCGTACGTCACGGCCGTGGGGGCCGTGAACGAGATCGAGCCTCCCCAGGTGGCCAGCTTCTCCACAGGCGGATTCAGTAATTACTTTACGCGACCAAGCTTCCAGAGCGCAGACGTCGACGGTTATATCCAGAGGCTCGATGGACACCTCGAGGGCCACTACAACGCCTCGGGGAGGGCCATCCCGGACGTGAGCGCCATCGGCACTAACTTCGCGGTGGAGTGGGGCGGAGGACCCAGCTCCGTGATGGGGACAAGCGCTGCGGTGCCGGTGTTTGCGAGTATGGTGGCTGTGATTAACGATGCGAGGAGGAGGGCTGGCTTGGGATGGACGGGTTGGTTGAATCCGCGATTGTATTCGAGGGAAGTGAGGGTGACTTTGAAGGATGTTGTGACGGGCGTTACTGAGGGGTGTATATGGGATGGGGAGGCGCCGGCCGGGTGGAAGGCACTGGAGGGCTGGGATTGCGGGACGGGAATTGGGGTCCCGGGGGACTTTATGGAGATTTTGGGGGTGTTCTTGACAGACGAGGAGGCTGAGGAAGGAGAAGAACCAGTTAAGAGTTAGCCAGAATTCAACTAGGGGTTGCATGCATTGTTATCTATTTAGGATACGAGTCCATCAGAGCCAGACCTGGTGTCAGAGGACCTAAGAAGACAAACTTATGCAGCCGTCTATAGAGTCCTCCTCGAATATTCCGCCGTATATGACCCCCTCGTCGATGCCCTCCTCCTGGAAGCCCTCCTTCGTGATGTCGCCGCCCTCGGGCGTATCAGTGGGCTTCTTGAGGAGTCCGAAGTGGAATTGACCCTGGCCCGAGACGTCATTGGCTATGGCCTCCGTCTGGGCCTCCAGGGGGTGATCGTCCGTGGAGTATAGGACCTGCGTTGTTCTGCTGGGGTTAGACAATTCATAACTTATAATTTTTGGGGGGAATGTACGGCAGGGTGAAGTGTGTAAGTCGCTTGACATTCAATTTCGGCGGGGGGGGGGGGAGGATAGGGAAGGCTCGGTCAGTGGCTGTTGGGGAAGGGGAAGCAGCAGAGACATTGTGATGAGTTTGGGGAGCATAACTCACAGCGTGTCAAAGTCAAGCACGATCCCAAAGTTGTGCACAACCCCTTCCGTAAACGCCGTACTAAAGATCAGGCCGGGTTCAATCTCATTCACATTCCCAAATACCATCAGGCTATCCGGGTCCTCCGCCCCCACCCCATCCAGCAGCGTCCCCGTCTTCACCACGACCTGGTTCGTTGAGAAGTCGTCGCTCTCGAGGAAGACGAGCTGGTACTCGTGCGAGAAGTTTAGTGGGCGGAGCGGGTCCTTGGAGAGGCTGAAGTGCAAGGTCTTGACGCCCGTCGTCGAGGGGTCGGTGCCGGTGTTGGAGGCGGGGATGAGCTCCGCGCGACGGAAGCCGGTTTGTATGTTGTCTGGTGATGGGGCAAAGATGGAGGCGTCGGAGATTGTGAGCTCGAGCGGGAGGGTGGCGACGTCGAACTAGGGAGGGGCTGTTAGAAACTGGTGTGCGCTGTTGAAGTGGGCAGGGGCGTACAAGGGATGCGCCGGTCTCTGGAAGCTGGATGAGCTCGCTGAAGGAGAGGCCTGCGTGGGAGTTAGAGTCGCTCTGTCGATAGTTCCAACACCGGCTTAAGGTTGCCTCTCCCACCCCCTCAAGGGTACACACCCTGGCCAAAAACGCTACCAGAGTCGAACAAGTCGTTGGCAGCATCAAAGTCGGCGAGCTCAAAGTCGGCGGGAATCCGGCCATCGAACTGCAGGGTGCATGCCTGTGCCCGCGCCAGAGGCACGCTAGCGAGGGCGAAGAGAAATGAAGAGGCTACGGTAGACATCACCGCGATTCACCGGAAAATAAAGGGAAGAAGAGAATAAGCAATGAGCATTAACCTACAAAATCGGCACGACGAGGCCGATCGGCTGATCTTATACTCCCTGCCCAGCCAAGTCCCGAACGTTGTCCCTGAGTATGCCGGCATCTTCTGACGATGGGGTAAGTGATCGCCGGATCCCGCCAGAAGGCCACCATCTCTGCGAATGGCGGGCAGACCTCGTATGGGGAGATTCGCGCGAACTACCTCACGGAACGTCGAGCCGAGGGGATCAAACGGGCGTGTCTCAGGGAGCTGCTGCCCTCGAGAGGTCGCGAAGAGACAGGTGCTCGTGGGGCTTTTGACGGGAGCTATTACGGAGTAGGAAATGACTGCACCCAAGTCAATGCTGTATAATCTTTCCAACTGGCCATAGCCCACATCGTGACGACTCTTTCGATTGCGGTGGTGCCGATGTGAGATGGGGAGATCGATCGCCAAGATCCGGCGGCGGCCCGCGGGAGCCAATGGGTGGAGCTCCGTTCCTGGCCCTCACACCCAACCAATGATCTCGCGATCACCCGCCGAGCTTTTGCCAGACCTGGGCGGACCCTGGGGCCCTTAGTCAGCGGCGCGTCCACCCCGGCCAGAGCTCCCCGCGTCATTCTCCACACCATAACACTCACCCGGACGGGCACCCCCAGCCTCCAGGCATCGCGAACGCGCAGCGACGACATCTCCGGCATTAGATGACGGGAATTCCCTTGGTTCCCGGTATGCCATAAGCCTGGCGCCTTCGATCGAAAGAAACGCCCACCGAGGCCGGCCTTCTGGGTTTCCCGTGTTAGCGGTGACTTTACACGCCTACGCCACGACAGGGCCGATCCAGCAGTTGAGCTTCAACAGCTTGTGAAACGCGCCGCTATACTTTTATCAGGCCCAATTCATGCCCTTATCTTTTGGTTCTCTCAAATTGAACACCCTCCATTCACACCCGACCTCTTTGCCTCTGTTCTTGCCCTCCTTGCTCTTTCCCTATCCCTCATTCTCCTTCCAAGCTGCCAGTCGCGTCATCACACCAGATGTACTCACCACCTCCAAGCTCTTAACACCCCCTTCTGCTCTTGGAGCATTCCCAGCAGCCTATGACCCGAAATCCCCGTATTGACCCTTTTTCGACGCGATTTTCCAGCAGGCCCTCCCAGGATGCCTACCATCCCGGTCCATCCCCACGATGGCGAGTCGCTGCAGGCCATTGCGGACGCCCTCGTCAAGGCTAGGAAGGTGGTTGTGGTGACTGGGGCTGGTATTAGTACCAACTCGGGCATTCCGGTAGGCCCTATCGCTCTGCAGTGATGGTGGCGCTCGCTGACCTGCGCAGGACTTCCGCTCCGAGAATGGCCTCTACCAGATGATTCAGGAACAATACGAAGCTGCTGCGAAAGCTCCTGCGCCCCAGCTTCCTGGATCTAAACCGGGCAGTGGGGACCCCGTCGAAGAGCCGGTTGCAGAGGAATTTCCGGAGGACCGACCGAAGAAGCGACAAAGGCTGTCCCAGGTGGATAATGAGGAATCACAGGTTCTGCCTGAGATAACCGTGGTGGGTGGTGCATGTGCAGAAGAAGGACAAAGAGAGAGAGATCATGGTGCTGAGGCTGAGGTGGAGGAAGAAATAACCTGTGCTATGAGTGCTGGGCCGGATGTTCTTGTACCCAAGGGCTCCCTGGATGACGTCCTGCCACAGATCAAAGTCAAAGAGGATCCGCATCAAAGCAGGGCCAGCTCTCTCCCTCCTGTGTGCCGGCGGTCTGCCAGACTGAACCCTGAGGCACAGGACATAACCGCACCGGAAGCACACAGCCAGGCCTTGTCCAAAAACATATTGGACTCTCAGTATCGCCACTCAGAACCAGCCTGCCCAGCGATGCCCTCAACCCCGACGAAAACACGGAGGCAAACAATCCCATCCATTCTCCCTGGCAGCTCTTCCCCTCTTTCGGATGCTCCATCCCAGGTCTCGAGTCCCTCGAAAATCTTTGACTTGCCATCCTTACTCCGAACCTCATCACCTCTTTCGGACCCTCCGAGCCATCTGGAGATCTCGTCGCCCTTATCCGAGCGACGTGCCTTTCGGTCAGCCGCCTTTCCCTCGAGCTCTTCGCTACTTTCGGAACCCCCCAGCCATTTGGCAAGCTCGCCATTTCTCAGCCACCTTGTGCTGGCACGGAACTCATCACATCCAGCAGACCCACCAGCCTACCTCCCAAGTTCCCCACCCATCAACCGCCAGACCCGTCTTCTCTCGTTGAAGAGCTCGTCTCCTCTTTCGTCTCCTCCGCAGTTTCTTTTTAACCCCTACGAAGAGCCTGACTCGCATCAGAACGCGTCTCGAGGAGGCAGTCCATCTCCCGCGACGCGAGAGCCCTCGAACTCGCGCGATACCAGCACGTCGAACTCGAGTTCTGCTAACCAGGACAGCTCGTCACCCGCTGAAGAATCATCAGAATCAGATTCTTGTGATTGTTCTCAGCAAGACCAGGCATCTGATAAGCAAGACAAGATTCAGGTGGCCGAGGAAATACATTGTGCTACCGATCTCGGGCGGCGTCCCGAATCGTCATCACAACAACCGTCTGCTGAAACTACTCAGTCTCGCGAGGCGGACGAACCTACTTCGTCCAACCCGGTGTCATCTCAAGCATCGACGACCTCTGCCCGTTTGCCCATCCCCAACATCAAAGGCCGTGATCTTTTCGACGCGTCAATCTGGGCCTGCCCAATCCGAACCTCCGTCTTCTACACTTTCGCCACAACACTTCGCCAGAAGGTTCGCGATGTTACGCCCACATCGTCACACGTATTTATCGGTCATCTACGAGACCGAGGAAAGCTTGTCAGATGCTATACGCAAAACATCGATAGAATCGAAGAGAAGGTCGGTCTCTCTACGTCCCTCGATCGGGGACCTGGGCACCGGAGCCGGTTCTCAAGACGGGCCCCTACCCTCTCGCGCGGCCAGTCCGGAGCCTCTGATGCTCCCGCCCCCGATGGTGGACTACCCTCGTCCGTCCCCACCGCGCAGGGTGAGCTTAATTCCGTCCGTGGTATGCTTATACCCAAATATCTCACCTGCATTTATGGAGAGAGACTTCCACTAACCATGCTTGCAGCCACCAGCTCCTATGATCCGGCCCATGGTCAAGGAAAAGGAGCTCAAGATCGAGGAGACGAAGACGGCCCAGGGACTCTTCAAGAAGGTCGACCAGATCCACACGCGTGTAGAACATCTGATCGCACTACCGCCAATGGAGCTCGTGTTGAGGGCTCAGAAGCGCCTTGGCCAGACTCAAGTCATCCCGGTGGTTCAGGGTCTTCGCAGGGAGGTCGAAGAGAAACTTCGCAGCCTAAGACCGCAGTCGAAAGAACGCAACAGAGAGACGCGCACTCTGCCGACAATCACCCGCCCTCGAAACGCGATGACCCTCCATCAGCGTCTCAAGAATGCTCTGAGGGCCATAACACCGGTGCAGCCGCAGCCAAACCCAAAGTCCCCCAGCGCCAGTCCGCCCCCTCAAGCGGAGTCGAGTGTGTCTTTCTCCATGGTTCTCTCGAGTCCCTTCGATGTTTCCGCTGCCGCAGGGTCTGCGAGTGGGAGGGTCTCGAGGATCAGACCTTCGTCGGCCAACAGCCCGAGTGCCCTCACTGCGCCGGTGCTACCGCGGCACGTGAAGAGCGAGGGAAGCGAGCCCTCGGCGTGGGGAAGCTCCGCCCGGACATTGTCCTCTACGGGGAGGAACACCCCAACGCCCACCTAATCTCCCCCGTGGTGACACACGACCTTGGGCTCGGCCCAGATCTCCTGCTGATCCTGGGCACGTCGCTCAAGGTCCACGGCTTGAAGGTGCTGGTCAGGCAGTTTGCGAAAGCGGTGCACACTAAGGGAGGGAAGGTGGTATTTGTCAACTTTACGAAGCCCCCCGAGAGCTCGTGGGGTGATATTATCGATTATTGGGTGGCATGGGACTGTGACGCGTGGGTTGGAGACTTGAAGGAGAAGGTTCCCGCGCTGTGGCTCCCGCCGGGAGAGGAGCCGAAGAAGAGGAAGAGTATCAATACGAAGGGCGCGGAGAAGAAGACCGGCGAGAAGAAGGCTGCACAGAAGAGGAAGAGTGTAAGTGCTACGAAGGGCGGTGCGAAGAAAGACGAGAAGGTTGGTACAGAAATCGTTGTATCGTCACAGGAGAGCACGATCGAGGTCGAGATGGAGGAGGCAGCGGCGGACAAGGATGTCTGCACAACACAAGAGGCTACAGATGGTATCGTTACCACCAGTCTACACGCGCCGCTGCCTGAGCCTCGGCAATCTCAACCCGACTCCCAAGAAGGGACCCAAAAGGATCGACCACAACAACGTCGGGTCAACTTGCGCGAAGACAAAGTCAACGGAGCATACTTTACCTGGAAGATCATGGAGTCACTGCGCAGCATCTCTGGGCGGTCCGCCCCGCCGCCGATGGACTTGCCGTCCGTCACGGCGTCGCGTGCCATCGCCACAGCAGAAGCTACGCGGGCGAGGAGCGAGCGGAAGAGGAGGTCGATGATGGCTGCTGAGGGGGTGCAGAAGCAGGTTACGGGTGCCCCGGTGCCAGTGCCGCGGATGCCGGAGGTGTGGTCTATCCATTCCAGTGCCCTCCATGTACAGCAAGAAAGCGCGACTGACTCGAGGCCGACGACAACGCCTCCTTCTCTCCCGTTGCCGCAGAAAACTCCACCTGCAGCATGCAACACAAAGCGGAAATCATTACCTTTTGATACCCGCCGGACTCCTTCTACTCCCAAATCCAACCACAAGACTGCTCTCGACGCATCCATACCAGCGCGATTCGACCCCAGGAAACGAAAACTGGCATGCCTCCAGCCAATCACACCCACTGACCGCCCAACATCACCAATATCTCAGCCCTCAATCCTGGCAGCAGTAAAGTCTAACCCCCGCAAGCGCAAGCGCAAGACCATCGACGGCGAGGAGGTCGTCCTCCCCACCGTCGTCTCCCGCAAGCTAGGCCTCTCCTCCGCGGACAAGGAGAACGTGGAAGTGAGACGGAGAGCGATACCCGCGCTGTCAGCGCAGCCGATGGATGGGGTGCCGATCCGGCTGCCGCCCCTTAGGGGAGTTGCGGGGAATGGGTGGAAGCCTATCCCGATGGAGCCGGTTAGCTCGCCTAGTGGACCGGCCGAGAGGTTTGAGGGGGAGGGGAGGGGGAGGGCTGTTGGAATAGGGGATGCTTTTTTCTATGAGGATTTGTTGGGGGGCTTGGGGATTAGGGATTTGAGGAGGTGAGGCGATAGAAGTTTTGTAGATACATATATATGAACTCGTTATATCGTACTTTACTAGATGGTGATATGGTAGATTATGGAAAGGTAGTGAGGTGGTCTCCCGTTCAATATTCCAGCGCCTGTGCTTGCGGAGGGAAGATAGCCTGTGGGAAAGAGCCAAGAGTGGGTCTGACGACCCAGACTGTACAGGGTGGGCATCCAGAGAACAAGCCTGGCCGAGATGAGGTAAAGCGTTCTAGGTTAAGTTGTGTTGGACAACACCCGCTGTAGACAGTACATTGTGAAGCTCCATCTGCTTCGAGTCCTAGTCCGTCTCACGGAGAGGTGAGAACGCAGTCGAGGAGAGTTAAACCCCCAGACATCCCGTCGCAGCATCCAGGCGAGTCCCGCCTGAAGTTGCTAGCGAGACGTCACGAACTCCGCCTCTCTGACTTTCGAGGCTCCGGCGCCGGTGTATGAGGCCGCGGGCTCCTACGTCCCGGCAAGCTCTCCGGTGCCGCCCCACTGTCTAACATTTAACAGCTTCAAGCCCAGCGGGCCCAGTCCTACAGGCTCAGGAAGGCCATCATATCGCTGCTATGCAGGTTCTATTGCGGAGATCTAGACAAAATATTGTACAGTTTATCACACAAGCCTACTCGTCCTCCTCCTGGATGTCCCTCTCTAGCCTCTTCCTGTCCCCGCACACTCTACTTACGAATCCTCGGCCTTTCCGCCCTAAACTGCGCCGCCTTGACCCTCAGGCTTCCTCGCCTCCACCACCACCGCGTTGCCTCCCCTGCCGAGCCCGCGCGAGGGCCCCAATCGTGTGGGCCAGTCCTGAAAAGGTCGCACTGTTCTAGTCTCCATCTCGCGGCACGTCGCCTCCTCGGGCGGCTCCCTGACTTTGTGGCCGGCCTCGCCCACGCCATGATGGCCCAACTACTCCCGGTACACTCTCTCATCCCCGAATTCGAGCTCCTTCCTCGGAGCTTACGCTTGGGACTTGCCCTCCGTGTCGGCCTCGGCCTTTCGGTCTTCCTCTTTCTCGGTCTTCTCAGTGGGCTCGTCCGCTGGCTTGGGCTTTTCCTCGGTCTTGGGCTCGTCCGCCGACTTGGATTTCCCCGCCTCCGCTTCCGCCTCGGCGCGGGCCTCGGCTTCCGCCGCCTCCTCATCCGCTAGCTCGGCGCCATAAACGTCGGGGTATTTCCTGAAGCAGTCCTGCATGCCCCTATTCGCTCGTTAGCTCTCATTCCAGATGGTAGCGCTTGGTATCGCAATATGAAGAGTGGCCATACTGGAACTTGTCAATGCAGTCCATGCCCTTGGGTTCCTCCTCAGAGTAGACAAAGCAGCTAAACGCCGCCCGGAACTCCTCCCCGCAAGGCCCATGCGCCATGCCGCCGAGGCACGGGCAGTCCCAGTTGATCTCGCCCGTCTCCGGGTTGAACGCGCCCTGCTGGCCGGCCTCCTCCTCGAGAGCCTGGGGAGATCCTTCGGGAGCACCCTCAGCCGGGATCTCTCCGGTGGATTCTTGCGCTTCTGCCTTCTGCTTCTCGGCCTCGGCTTCCTTCGCCTCCCGTTCGCGCGCCCGCGCCTCGATCTCCTTGCGCTTCTGCTCGATGACCTTGTCGACGGTGACCTCCTCGTCTTGCGTCACGGGGACAGTTACCTGCGCTGTAGACCTGTCAGCTAACGCCCCATCTCTGACCGACCTCCCCAAAGCCTTCTCAACCCCCCAACGCCATCCAAGAGGAACAACAAGAATGGGAAACGGGGAACGCACGCGCCGGATCATCCGCAAAGATCGGGCTCGTGCAGTAAAAGTACACCGCCCCAGCCGCAACACCCCACCTCGCCACCGCCCCCTTCCACGTCCCCTTCTTCACCGGCCCCGTCGACGCGGCCCTCCTAGGCACCTGGAGGCGCGCCGCGGGTAGGGATGCCGGGCGGATCCGGCGCAGCGGAGCTCGGAACATGGCGTGGATGAGTGACCTGTCTCGAAGGGACCGAATAACGAGCTGCCTGCGGTTGCCGTGGGCAGAGTAACGAGTGCTGGATTCGACCGGGAAAGGAACGTCGCGTGCCGAAAGCTTCGGGAGCTCTGAGGACTGCTTAGAAATGGCCGGATGGATGGGACTCCAAAATTTTAGAGGGTCCAATTGACTCTCGGGAAAAGCCTCGATGTCACGTGATAAATACCGGGATTCGGTTGACCCCGGGCCAGCATAGTGTGACGAGAGGAACACCAGGCCGGGATGATGCGGGCCGATCTCACTTGGCTCAACTGAAACGGATTAGCTTACTGCGCTTGATCAAATCCAAGTCTCAGCTGGCCATGGCCTCCTTCTTCAGCCTCGGTCAATATTCCCAATCCATCGCAGACTCTAACGACGGTCTCCTCGAGAAGCTCTATCACGGTTAGGATGGGCCCTTCTATGGGGGGCCTAGTTGATTGAGCTCTCACGACTGCTCTCTTACGGCTGCTCGCAGACCCTAGGGCTCGGGCAAGGTGAAGCCCCTCCACGAGCATGCATCACCAGTCCCCTTCGCCCCTTCGTTGTGTCTGGATCATTATCTTATCAATCGCATCTCCGGGGTTTAGCCGCCTCTTACCAGAAAGCGCATGGCCGCACCTTGGCTGACAGAGAATCAGCCCGTCAGTCACATCAGCTAAAATAGCGCTGCCTTTTGGCCCCCCGATGGCATCATGACCAGCCCCCACAGGCCAGCATGCCCTCATTTCCATAGCCCTCTCATCTCAGCAACACCGTAGGGAACACGAGGAGCGTAGACTGCACTTGGACTTGATACTCCGGCCGAAGCTGGACGCCAGAAGTGCGTTAGAGATGGAGACGGTCGAGTGGCAGCTCGCGGCCCTCGTCAGACCGAGGGAAGGGGGCCATGAGCCCAAGTTCGCGCTCCTAATGCTAAACCAGCCCATCAAGAACGTGAATCTCATTCGCGATCTATGGCGAAGATGTCAGTTATTCTCCTCTCAATGTCCCCACTTTCCGTCTTGTTAACCCCCACCATATCCCGCTCTCACCCAACTAACACGTTTACAGCCAGCCTCCGCGTAGCCGCAGATGGCGGCGCAAACCAACTCCACCTCCTCTCCCAATCCTCTCCAATCTTTGTAGGTTCCCCCCTCCCTCACCCCTCCCACCCTCCCATCCTAAAACCTCGAAGGACACCCTCGACGCCATAGTCGGCGACCTCGACTCTCTCGAACCCTCAGCGCGCACCTACTTCGAGTCCCGTGGCACGGCCATCGTCCACTCTCCCGACCAAGAATCCACCGACTTTGGAAAGGCCATCTCCTACATCCGCGACACCTCCGTCAGCGCCATCGATGTCGCGGCCGTTGGCGGCCTTGGCGGGCGGGTCGACCAAGGGATCAGTCAGCTGCACCACCTCTACGTCTACCAGTCGGAGGGCTACGCCCGGGGGCGCATGTACCTCGTGTCAGAGGAGAGTTTGACCCTAGTGCTCAAGGCGGGGAGGCACCTTATCCAGGTACGGGAGGAGGAGCCCGTTTTCGGGAAACACGTGGGGATCCTGCCGATAAGAGAGCCGAGCGTTATCTCGACGAAGGGTCTGGAGTGGGATGTTAAGGGGTGGGAGACAGCGGTAGGGGGGAGGCTGAGCACGAGTAACCATGTGCTGCCCGAGAGCAAGGTGGTGGAGGTTGAGACGTCTAAGGACGTGTTGTTCACCATTTCGTTAAAGCAGAAGCCATGAAGTAGGCGCAGAATCACAGGAAAAAAAACCGCCACGATGCAAGCCAGTATTTGATCATCCTACTCCTAACGCCATGCCACATTCCTCCCACTATACAACCGTCTCCACATCAGAAACCCCCACGCCCCTAAGACCACCAAGCCATCACCTCAAAAAGTGAATGCACAACCAGCAGAACAAGAAAAAGACCACAACCCCCGCCCCAAAGATCCACTTATCCTCTCTTGCCCTCCTCTCCACCATCTTGATCGTATCCCCGCTGACCCCCAGCGTGTTCGCAACAGAGTACAACCTCTTCTGCGTCCCCTTCAACACCTCCCTCTGCTGTCCCAAGTCTCCCAGCACAGCCTGCCCCCTAGCAATATACTCATCCAGCGCCGTGTTCGCCCCCGCAAAGAAGTGCTGTTCCCTCAATGCATGCGCTTCCCTAGCGTCCTCCGCCTCCCCAAGCGCCATACTCCCCCTTGCAGCAACGCCCCCGGCCCCATACGGATTTTGCGCCCCCACCTGACCCTGCCCCTGCCCCTGCCCCGCCGACGAAGCGTACGGGTTCTCCGGTGTGGCAGCGTACGGCCGCCGCCCCATCAGCTCCCCCCGATTGCTCCCCTCGACGGCATCTTCTCTCGCGCGCTTCACTGCCTCCACGCGGGAGCGGTACTCGGCCAGCTCCTCGCGGAAGCGCGCCACTCGCGCGGTGGCCTCCTCTTGCTTTTTGGGGATGAGCTCGTGCGGCGTGAGGGCGGCGTACTCGTCAACAGACTTGGACAGGGAGGCGAGCGAGGCGGAGACGTTGCCTATGGAAGAGGGCGTGAGGGACCCGGGCGGGGAAGATGCGAGAGTCTCGAGGTCGTGGCGGAGGGCCTTGGATTGGCGCAGGGCCGAGTTGTAGGCGACGTTCATGGTGGACGATTTGGAGTCTCGTTCGTTTGGGGTTTGGCCGGTGGGTGGTAGGTGATAGGTTCAGGAGAATCACGATGCTACAGTCGGCGGGTTGACTAGTGATTGGTGTTTGTAGGGTCGGATGAGCCGCCGGATGGAAAATCGAGAAATCGAGGTGAGGAGGTGTCAAGAGATGAGGCAGAGGAAAGAAAACGCTGGCCCCTGGAAGCTCGTGGTTGCCTCTGTCAATTTCCAGGCATGTTTCGCCGGACGCTGGGGAATTTACACGTGGAGGCGGCAGAATGTCCACCGCCTGCCCGGTACGTATAGCTCCTGTCGACCCACCTGTTACACAGCGGCTTGACGCCTCGTAACTACACTTCATCGCCTTCCAGAGCCACAGTTTTGACGGTCCTCTTTTCACCACCAGCCCTCCTCTGTGAACAATAACAGAATCAATTGCACCACAATCGCGTCCACTGGATCATACAATCTGATCTGAAGTCTGCTGTCACTGTCATTCCTGAACCCCATCGCGTCCTCTTAGGATAACGAGACTCAAACCGAGTCATAAACTACGCTGATGGAGTCCGCTTGCGTTACACACCCCATCCTTCCTTCTGCCAGAGCCAGTAGGAATATATCTCTACGACTACGATCTCCCGATTTTGCCCCTTGATTAGCGCCGTAGCATGACCTCGGCCATCTCTAAGATTAGCCCCAGGGCAGGGGGCGATGGAACGGACGGGGGTTTCCTCGAGTACCACGAGCCAACTGGTACGTGCTGACTGGCTAGCGCTTTGGTCTCCCAGTGTTTGCATAAGTCTGTATGAAATCCTTGGTAATACGCACTAACACTAGGCAGTTATCCCCCTCTTGACCATCATATCCTTCTTCTTCTTCCTTGGCATCGCAGAATGGGCCGCCGCGAAGATCGTCAAGGCGGGCCTCATCGGCCAGATCATCGTTGGCCTCATCTACGGTGTGCCCATCGGGAACATCCTGGCGCTCAACTGGCAAGAGACATTTGTGGATCTCGGATACGTGGGCCTGATTCTGATCGTATTTGAAGGTATGCTAGTCCGGAGTCCAGGACTGAATCAAACGCATTGGGCAGAAGATGTTGATAGCTTACAGGCGGACTTACCGTGAGGCTGGATCTTCTGAAGAAGAACTTTCTCCTGAGTGTGTGTGCGGCAGCCATCGGGATCCTGACGCCGATCGGGCTTTGCTACCTCCTGATGTATCTCGGCTACGGATATGGTGTGTTTCAGTGATCCAGTCCTCCGCTTCAACCGGCTGACAACGCAGGCCCGGTGGAAACGTTCATCATCGGAGCTGCCCTGTCAGCGACGTCGCTTGGCACAACGTTCGTGGTCATAAGTGGCGCAAAGACAGGCCTCGACTTCGTCCAGACCCGCGTTGGCATCGTCCTCGTCAGCGCCGCCCTGCTCGATGACATTGTAGGGCTTATTATGGTCAGGTATGTCTCCTGGGACCACCTCCAAAGCAATAGCTGACGCGCCCAGCGTGATCCACCAGCTTGGCCCAATCGCAGACGACCCCACTATCAACATCGGCTGGATCATCGGCCGCCCCATCGTCGCCAGCGCCGCCATGGCCATCCTCACCCCCCTCCTCTGCAAGTTCCTTTTCAGCCCCCTCTTCAGACGCTTCCTCGAGCCGTATCTCCACAAATTCAAGCACGTCCCGAACGCCGTTCTCATGACTCTCGTACTTTGCGCCTTCATCGCCATCTCGAGTTATGCGGGAGCAAGTGTCCTGTACGGGTCGTTCTTGGCAGGCGCGTTCCTTAGTGGGCTGCCGAGCACGCATTCCGAGGGACCGTACGTGGTCGAGAGCCGTGGGGATGGAGAGGAAAGGGAGGGGAAGACGCCCAGGTTTGAGCACTCATTCGAAAAGTACCTTGGTGGTGCGCAGACATACGTGCTACAGCCGCTCTTCTTCGCGAGCATCGGGTTCGCCATCCCGTTTGACAGCCTGTGGACTGGCGAGGCGATCTGGAAGGGCGTAGTCGCCACCATTCTAATGGTGATCGCGAAGGTACGTTTACCCCCTCGCAGAGGCATGTTACAGGACCTAACACATACAGGCCGCCGTCGGGATCTGCGTCCCCATCACTGAGCTTAGAAATGGAAAGGCCGCCCTCAAACGGAGCTGGAAGCCCGCCACCTTCCTCGGCATGGCGATGGTCGCCCGCGGGGAGATCGGGCTGCTGATCATCCAGGTGGGGCTTAACCAGACACCCTTCCTCTCCGAGCCAGCCTTTGTCACCGCTGCGTGGGCCATCATCCTGAACACGATCATCGGGCCAATGTCCGTTGGCTTGCTGCTCGGGAGGCAGAGGCTTGTCATCTACAATGATGAGGCGTGGGGTGTGCAGGGGAAGGAAAAAGATCTGGGGAGCGTTGGGGAGAAGAAGGGGTGGAGGGGCTGGGCGGATCGGGGTATGAGGCTTGCGGAGAGGGAGGTTGAGGTGCGGTCTTGAGGATCACTAGCGGCAGGAAATGGATGACGTATGGTTAGGTGCCCCGAGGTTGCATTCAGCCCTCAGAGGTACGAAGTGCGCGCCGCCTCATTGATGCCCCGTGGAACGAGCTGCTCTACGGGGAGGCTTTGCACAACCTCTATTCGGGAAGTACAGATCGGAGTGGCTTAGTGCGTCAATCACTAGGATATCAAAAGCTTACATTCTCGCGTTCAGGGGCGGCCTGACGGGTCTCCTCGCAGAGCTCGACGCGCACTTCAACATGGCGTATAAGAACCGGGCCTCGTGCCCAAGTTTTAATAAACGCAAGTCACTGCGTCTTACACAAAGCGATTCTCACCCACATGTTGCTTCATGAGAGACACAAGTACGTGAGCTGTCTAGGAGGGAGTCGTCTCTTCCCTACGAGAACCTCTTCCACGATATTTTGCCAGCCTTGCTCCTTCTCCCCACACGGTTTCCCCGGCAGGATTTCCTCGTCCATATTAATTACCATCTCGGAGGGCCTGGACTTGATGAGACGTCTCCTCGCAAGCTATTCGCGCCTAAACATTGCGATGCTAAACCCTTTCAGTGATCAGAAGGGACTTCGTGCCTGACATGAGGACACGAACGGATCCGGCTACGTTACTCGGCTCTTAGCCCAATATTCCAGCTTTCACCTCTGTAGTAGACAATAGATGCATGTCGTATCGAGCCTTGCGGCTTGTCAGGTGTGAGATACCCCACACTCAACTTGACGAAATCCACCGCAGCATAGTCAGCCACGATGGGCTGTTTACTTATATTTCCATGTGGTCCACCGCTTCTCCGCCCCCACGACTAATTCGAGACCTTCACGGAGAGGGTATGTTCGGAGGATGAGCGGAGGATCCCTGCCAACCGGCAGTCGGGCGCGATACCCAAGGACGCATTCTTTGTCAAGTCCTACCTCAAGGACTATAACTGTAAGTTACTTTATCACAAGGTTTCTGCACACATACAAAAGAGTAGGGTGAAAGGCAATGGGATGAAAAGGAAGGCAAAAGTAGATAGCCTCTGATACTCTTCGCGATCCTCGCTGGTAGCACCTCTAACGTGGAGATCAAGCGCCGGGACTTCTCTCGCGAGGAGCTCTCCGGAGCGGATTGGAATATGGTTTGGATTGTGTAGTGTGCATGACGGGAGTTATATGCCTTTGATAGATAACGGGCAGCTAGGAGGGCTATGGGTTGGGTAGGAAAGCGCCGGGGAGCACTCTGTATCAGTTTCAGAGCGAGATAGAAGAGGTGTAGTCTAAAAGCATGGGGTTCACGTCAGCCTGCTATATTGATAGGTGCGGGCCGTGCCGCTAATGTAGTATAACAGGGATTTGTGAGACTCATGTATGGGACTACCTGCTCGAGGGGGAGGGAGCCACTGTCGCCTCTTCTCCCCAACACCGCCGCCCCAATCAGCCCACCCGGGGGGAGTATAGATTTAAACCACTTTCGCGGTTTTCGGCTCCTCCTGGCCGACAACAGATCCATGCCTTATCAAGTCTTGAGGCAGTCAAGCCCGAGACCCCCTGCCCATCTCCCACTTCGACAACATCCACTGCAGGACAGCTAGCCAAGACGGCCGCCTATTTACTTATTCCAGCGGCCCAGGGGACCAGAATTTCTAGGGCATCCGAGGGCGTGTTAAAGAGATTTAAACAAGAGCCGCCTGCCTCCGTGAGTGCCCGACGAGGACGCAAGCCACAGAAAAGCATCATTGCCCCAAGACCATCGCACACCCAGGAAACACTTGATCCACTGAAAGGCGAGTAACATAGGCCTCATAACCTTCCCTGTAGTTGGCACGCTCGCCCTGGACGACCCCGAGGTGGATCCCGACGGGATTGATGCCGACACTGACACCGGCGTGCTGGCGTGCTAGGCACGTTCGAAACCTTAGCGGGCCGGAGCTGCTCCGAAGGCGCACAGAAGGTCTCCGTCCTTGATGATTCGTCCACGGACAGTTACATCCCGGAAGACGTGTACTCCGTTAAGTCTCACCTTGCCGACAGTCCACGTAAGTCCCCCCCGGAACACAATATACTTGCCTATCTCCAGAAAAACCCTGGGTGATGGGATAAGTGACAGTCTCAAGGCGGCTAACCTTTTCGCTTTCTTATTAGTACCAGTTTTTGGTGACGTTGTGAGGTACGCGCAGAACCAGGCTGGGGATGACTCGTGCCACGAGCTCCCGCGGGCTCCCCCTAGGACGTCCTAGTATGTCCGCTATGTTGATTGACGGCCCTCCCCCTGTTGGACGTGATCCCTGTCGTTCGAGGCAAAGAACGTAACGCTTTGTATCCCGTCTATACGTTGCTCGGGATGAACACACTACCATCGTTTCCATGTCTCAAGTCAATGGCATCATCAGAATTGCCTGAGAAGGATGAAGGCAGAGTGAGCAATCCGCGAGTGGTGAAGCGCCATCTCCGGTAATGACCATGGTCGACTGTCGATGAGCCGGGCCCGTCACCGTATGTTCGAGTTAAGATCAGGACAATGGCCGTGTGGAGCCACGCAGTGCTTCCAGAGTCCGCTAGGTATCAACACCGCCGGGAACCAGACGTTGAAGGATGGGCCAGTGCAGCTCGGGCCAGCTGACGGGGGTGCCGGACCGAAGCGCGCCCACGTGACTTCGTGTTCAGGCGGTCAGTTCCCTTCGCCCCGACACTCACCGCCCTGACGCGCTGAAACGCTCGCGCACTCGAAAAAAGGCCGAGTCTATCCCTCCCTTCCCCTTATCCGCTTTGTTCTTCGATTTTTACGGCCAAGCATGGTTCGCCAATAAGCCTCGTTTGGTGGCTATATTGACCGATAATCGATGGTCAAGTCGATGCTTTTCACCGATCGCCGGATTTAGCAAGGTGTCTTTCGGGAGTTACGAGATTAGGGTGTTACCTGCCAAGAAACGGATGCAGCGGACGAAGAGAAAAATATTCCTCGCCACGTGCAGGGAACGAGAAAGGGAAAAACTCTAATTAATGCCTGCTTTATTCGGGTGCCTGGTAGTCGCATGTGGCTTTTCGGAAACTGTATGCTTCTGCCTGGTTTTCTCTTCGAGTCGAGTACCCCTCGGAGGTCTCGGGACCAAGGACTCCGAGAGGGGGAAGTCCCATCTCCGGCCGCCGTTGGCATGTCATTTGCGCGACAAATTCAGTCGGGTTGTCATCGAAGCAAGCATGGCGGAAAAGGACGTTTGCCTGCGAAGTGGCTTTTGAGATTGCCATCAAGGACAAAAATTACATCCATGCCAAGGCCGTCGTTCCTGCATCGGGCATTCGAGGCGAACGGCCGCCGACAATCAAAGCCCGGAAGTCCATTTGAGGAAGTTGGAAATGCCTCCAGGTTAGCTTTGGCGGGCCAAGCGAACAGCCCCGCGAAGCCTATGCAGCAGGAAACACAAATAAGCGCGCTCCAAAAATAAAGGATGGTGCTAGATACTATCAAATGTATTAGCCCATAACGACTAGACAGGTATTAAGCATACAACGGAGCCTGAGATCATCACGGTCAGGTGTTCCGCCCATGACGTGAGCACCGCCGTCATGCCGTGTCTCGGCGGAGCCGATCCGCCCGGTGCCAGTGCAGCGCCGCCCTTCAAGCTCCACGACGGTGCCTAGCGCGAAATTCCAGGCGGTGAGAAATGCCCCAGATAAAACCGAAACTGACGTGGAGATGCCCGCCAACGAACACATAACAAGCTTCCATGCAGGAGGCACAGCAACACAATAAATACGTGGGTGGACGAAAAGACGTGGGCGCGTGATTTGCGGCTTTCTGCCGGCTAAAAACCCGCGCCCACAGCGGTCATCCCCCTGCGCCCGCCACCCGAGGTTCCTCGAGGGAAGTAACCTTCACCCCAAGTGGGGCCCGCGAAACCTCGCGCCCAACCTGACGCGACTGCCACTCTTCCTCTCTCCCTCCCTTCCTCCCACTAAACACCAAGTTGCTCAACCTGCGTTGTTTTCAGGAAATTGGAGGAGACTGGATCATTTTTATTCCCAAACGAGGTCACCTCCCTTTCCACTTTTCTCTATTGCTTTGGCGGATCAACCAAAGCGGCGATACCTGGGGGAAACCCATCGCGCGACGGTCGTCGAGAACGAAGTCCCGCAGTCGTCGCTTGGCCTCCACATCCCCACACCCGCACCCCCCAGCAATACAGAAACCGAATCCGCTATTCACACCCAACGCGTCCTCTGCTTCGCCCATCCAGGAAAACAAATCCCCATCGCCAACCTCCTCTATCTTCCCGCCGCCGCGCCAACCTGAACCGCGTCAATTCCGACGACCCCAATCGCTTCGTGCTACGCTCCAGACTCGCTTCACGTCTGCTGTCTCGCCTGCGCATTTGGCGTTTTGGTACCTCATCCTGACGCGACCGCCATCTCAACGGCCCAATTCAACATCCTCTCCCCACCGCACCGACTATCAGCTTACAAGTCGAAGCCGAGAGAAAGGAGACTCGCACCCATGCAGGCACACGCCTACCCCCCCTCCCCCACGGGCTTCCCGTCCCAGTCCAGCGACGGCTCCGCGAGCCTCGCCCACGACCCCGCCGCCGCCGAGACCACCACCCGCACCTCGTCGCAGTGCTCCAGCCAGGAGTCCCAGCTGCTGCACCTCTCTCGCATTGCCTCCATGCAAGAGAAGCTGGACGACGGAGACACCGTCTCACGGAAGCGCACCGCCGATGGCCTGGTCAAGGACACGCCGCGGGGCCACTCGCGGACCACGAGTGCTGTGAGCATGGCCTCCACGAGCGGGAGCCGCATCGGAGAGGTGTGTTCTATCTCTAGAAGGTGGATTTGACATGAACAGTGCTAACTTTTGCAGGTCACGTCTGAGCTAAAGACGCGCCTGTCATATGCGATGGTCAAGGTGAACCACGGGTGGCAGGGCCGCTCCATCGACGAGGTCGAGTCGCTCGCCTCGCAGGCCGCATCCCCCACGTCCAGTTCCTCAACCATCCCGACGCGCCTCTCCACCAGCCCCGCTCTCTCTCATGGCGTCCCGAGGGCCACTAACAACGGCAACCACGCGACTCCACCAGCCAGCCAGTCGCAGTCGCAGTCACACTCACCCTACGAATCAACAACGGACGCCGCGCGGAGCCCCAACCAGGGCAACAGCACAAAGCGCGCCGCCCTCGCGCCTCCAGCGCCTATCCAGCCAGGTCAGAGCTTCCCCTCCTACGACGGCCGGCCCTCCAAACCAGGCTACACACCCACTCCCCTATCCCACTCCCACACCGCCTCGCCCCACACCCCTTCGCTCTACTCCTACTCCAACAGCCAGCCCACGCCTCGCGACCCCATCCTCTTCTCTCCCCACCAGACCGAGCGCGACCGCGACGCTATCGAGGCGCTGGTCTCGATGGGCAGTCCCGCTACGAACGTCCACCGCGTCTTCTCCCCCTCGTCCTCCGCTCCCGCGCGGACGCGTCACGCGCTGCCGACAGGCCAGCCGAGGAAGAGCTTGCCCGGCGGGCGGCCACGAGACGACCCCGACCCGAAGAGGAGGGTTGGTGGTGGGTTGGCACCGCTGCGGTCGAGCCTGAGCATGCCGGCGGCATTAGGGTCGGGCATTGGGAGGAGGTTGAGGGACGAGGAGATCGAGAGGATGTTGGAGAGGGCTGCAGAGGAGAGTAGTGAGGATGAGGACGAGATCTTGCTTCCTAGGGTGGGGGGCGTTGTTGGGTCTGGGTGAAAGGGGTTATGCTATGGAACCGAGATCGTGGAGATGGGGATGAGCGTGGGGAGTGAGGCTGGTGCAGGGGATGGGGATGGGGTTTTAGGCGTTTTGCTTGGCTATGCCTTTTTGCTAATAGCTTGGTGTGAGGATGTTTTGCATCGTGATTGTTGGGATATTCTTGCGGATCTTTTTTTGCATAGGTGGAGCGAAGTAATAACATCAGCGGCGACTTGTCGCATCTTCCTCGTTGAGCTTCTTTGTCTTTGGGATGCAGTTATGTCATGCTTGGCATTCACTTTCAGGGCCTTTTGCATTAGTTGAGGGTAACTGAAGTGGTCTCAAAGGGTGCAAGTTGGGAGATGATGATTAGGGTGGCGATAGTTGGGGTAGGGAAGGGTCCATCCTTGGCTGGCCATCAGAGGAGAACTTACCTCGCGAGCTGTCGAGCTGGCTGGTACTGCCCGTAGGTCAGGTCAATGAAGGTCCCTCGAGGCCTTGATGTACTCTGGCGCATTTCAGAACCGCCATAAGGATACCATCATTCACCGGTTCCGGGTTCGGGGATTTCACGTCCTGCGCTCCCCGACACCGACGGAGCTCGCATTCTCCTCAAATATAGAGCTCATTACATCTTTCCCATCCAACTACGAGTTCGCACGCCCCGTGAGTCCTAGCAGCTGAAGGAGTAATACGAGGGAAGGCGCGCTCTCCTGTGGGTTGGGAGAGTGCTCACGGCACAGAGGGAGTGTCCCTCCGAGGGGGATATGTCTAGGGGCTTCCGGAACCTCTGTTGCTATGTGGGTGTCGCAGTTCTTGAGCCGGGATATACTTCCGTCTGTTTGTGCGTGCTCATTCACCGCACAGAAGCACTATGGTGATGATTAAAACGTATGTCAAGGGAGGAATGACGGCTCGGCTCCTGACATTCACGGGCTGCCGAGGTATCAGTTCCGGACCAGCCCCAATCATGGGATCTCATCGTTTGGGGCTGGTAGACCTAGCTCAATGTTTGACACCCCCGTCGGACTAAGAGTTTCGTGACGCCGTCCCCTTGTTCTAGGTTGAAATTTCTGCACGAGCACTCTGAGTTATGAAGATGCGCCTTCGTTGTTGATGGCCGCAAGACGTTATGACTCGGCGGAAACCCTCGATATATCAAGGTATATATGAATAAAATAGCAGTCCTACTACAGAAAAAAGTCTTCCGTATTTCCTCCTACTATATACAGCCACTTATTCAACCTCTCCCTAAATAGTAATCGTCCCCTCAAGCCTAATATCCCTACTCGAAGCCCCCACCCCAACCCCAATCTCCCCCTCCGGGACAACCCACTGCTGCGCCCCAACGTCCCAATAGCTCAGATCCCTCCTCCTCAAATTAAACGTCGCCGTCCCGCTCTCCCCAGCCGCAAGAGGCAGCTTGTCGAAGCCCCTCAGCTGTCTGGGCGGCGAGTCCGGCGCCGAGGGCGGGAGGGTGATGTACAGCTGCGCCACCTCCGCGCCGTCAACCTCGCCCGTGTTGGAGACGGTGGCGGTCACAGTTGCTACCGTCTCGAAGAGGTCTTGGGGACCCCCGGGGGCGACGGAGCCGGTTGCGGGGCCGGCGGTTGCGGTGGAGTCGATTGCGATATCAGCATAGTCGAAGGTAGTGTAAGCTGCCAGTGTTAGTCTCGTCCATCCTGGTTGAAAAGGGAGGGACTCTGGGCCTTACACAATCCGAAGCCGAACTCATAGCGCGGCTCGATCTCGTTCTTGTCAAAGTAGCGATAGTCAATATATAGCCCCTCTGAAAAGTCGTCATCGCCGTTCACAACCCTCGCGCCCCAGTCGTCCTCCGTCTTTCCAATCGTATATGGCAGCTTCCCGTTAGGGTTCGTGTCCCCCCATAGCACATCCACCAGCGCATTCCCGTTCTCCTGCCCAGGAAGCCCCGCCCAGACAATGCCCTTGACACCCTCATTCTGGAGGATGCTCTCAAGAATAATCGGCCCAGTCGAGTGCGCAACCACAATCGTGTTCGGGTTCGCCGCCGCAACAGCCTCTACGAGGGCGTTCCCATCATGCCACGGGTCGAGGTTATTCCTATCGCCCGCATTCCCGTCAACCTCAAGATACCCCTCGCCCGAGTTCGCCATGATGAACACGAGCGCCACGTCTGCCCCCTGCGCCGCCTGCGCTCCCTGGCCCGGGTCGTCACTCCCGCTCAGTGTAACGCTCCCTCCCTCTGCCTCCGCACGCTCTTTGATGGCATCGTGCGGCGCGACTAGGTACGTGAGGTCGACGGTCCCGGACCCCCAGCCCATCGCCAGCGCGCCCGTGCTGCACGAGCGGTCCGGGCACGCGTTGATGCCGTCAGGGTTGTTGATGGAGGACGACCCGATAACGGCGATACTGGGCCCACCCGTAAGGGGGAGGGCGTCTTCGTCGTTCTTGAGAAGTACGATGCCGTCGCGCGCCACGGCCCGCGCATTTTCGACGTGGTCGCCGCGCACGTCCGCGTCGAGGTTGAAGTTCGGGTAGCCCTGGTCCTGGCCGAGCAGGTACCACGACGCGAGAACCCTCCTGACCATGTCGTCCACGCGGTCCTGAGAGACAGATCCCGAGTTCACGGACTGCTGGAGACCGTCTCCCCACAGCCTGTTGTTCCCGTCGTAGTCGCTGCCAGGCATGGTCATGTCTAGCCCCGCGTTCGCGGACCCTTCCGTCGTATGCTGCGCATTCCAATCCGTGATCACATGCCCTTGGAACCCCAGTTCCTCCTTCAACAGATGCGTCATGACCTCCTCCGACTCGCACGCCCACGTGCCGTTGATCTTGTTGTACGAGCACATCACGCTCGCGACATTAGCGTGCACGCTGTCCGCAAACGGCCACAAGTACAGCTCGTGCATGGTCCTATCGTCGACGTTGGAGCTCATCGTCTCGCGGTTGAGCTCCTGCTCGTTGACAATGTAGTGCTTCGCGCATGCCTGCACGCCCGCGCCCTGCATGCCCTCGATTGTCTCGATCATGGCGATGCCCGTGAGGTACGGGTCGGGCCCAAATCCCTCCCAGTTTCGTCCGCCGTGCGGGATCTTGCCCAGCGCACCGGCCACGGGGCCGAGCTGCACGTGGACGCCCATCCCGCGCGCCTCCTCACCCATGTACTGCCCTCGCTGCCGGATCAGGTCGACGTCCCACGTCGAGGCAGCCTGGATGCCCGGCGCGAAGGCCGTCACGCTGGTGCCGTAGCGGAGGCCCAGCGGCCCGTCCTGGAGGCAGAGGGACGGGTAGCCGATCGAGGCGGCGGAGCCCGTGTTACCGACGCACTGACTCTCCTGCCAGCCGATGCCCGTGACGATACCGATCTTTTCCGCGTCAGAGAGGCTGCCGAGGGCGGCCTCAGCCTTTTCGTAGGCGGCGGCCCAATCTGCGGTGGGGGCGTCTGCTATGTTAGCTTCAGCGGGTATGAGGAAAAATCGTCGGACTGAGACTTACCCTGGGCGTGCCCGAGCTGGGCGAACGCAGCCGTGGAGGCCACGGCTGCGAGGATCTTTGAAATCATGCTTGCGGGCTCTCTATGAGTGCACTACGAGCAGAGGAGAGGTGGCACAGTCGTGAGGAGAAAAAAGTCCTACCATAATCCTAGTGTGCTAGGGTGGCAACCCTGGGAGTTTATGTAGGTGTCTGCTATACCCCGTCTATCCATCTCCGGCTCCTGACGGTGGGGACATATTGAGCCAAGACGGATGAACTACGAGAGCTATCCGCCTGGCTGCAAGGGACATATAACCTACTCTTGTCAGCCCATCTTGATTTGCAGCGCTCTAATTGGTAAGCTAGGATCATCAGGTACGGAGATCGGGGCGGCAAAGTGCGAGCTATTTTCCACCAGAAGAGCCAAGGCGCAGAGGACAAAGGGCAATACCGGGCCTCATTAACGCGACGCGGGCAATCTCACTTACGCGGTACTGCCCACATGTGGGGGCGATCGCTGAGGGTAGATCTGCCAAATGAGCCTGAGCCTTGGCCGCCGTGGGTGCTGCGCCGGACTAGGCGCAGAGCCAGATCCGGGGTCGCATCGTGGCGGATGGAAGGGACAGAGAAGTGGAGGAGCGTAACCCTGTCACCCTGCTTGAGAAGTCCCGAAGCCACAATGTATCCGTGGCCACAATCCAGGAATGCGGATGGCGAAACGGCCTCCCGTGGCAGCCCGCGTGACGGCACGTCCTTGGATCATAAAGGAGCAGCACCAGCGGCAAAACAAAGATAGATTGCCAGCAAACAAACCCAGGCTTGGCCCTCTCCCGCACCGGATAGCCCTAACTTGAGAAAAGCCTTCAATGGGGTGCCATGCGATGCATAATCAGTAGGCCCCGGATTGAGGCCTTTGCGTGGCAAGCGAGGGTGAAGCGGCAGGCCGCATTTCCGGACAGGGTAAGGGCGATCGTTTCGGGCAAGATCACATCTGACGGGCCGTATTGCCATGATTAATTAGCCCGGCAATCTCGAGGAGGGGCGGGTGGTTTATGCTGACCCCGCAAAAACAGGGGTCACTGGTGGCGTGGGGCCGGTACTCTTCCGGAATGCTTCCATATGACTGCTTGGCGTCTTGGGATGCTGTGTAGAACAGATTGGACTTGAGCTATTTGTGACACATAAGGCCGATGTTGATGAACCTTGGAGTAACAACCTCCCTGATGGTGCCGAGGTAGGCGGACGGAGTGCTTGCCCCGGACGTGGAATTCCACGAATTGAGTTTCGCTTAGTGAGCCAGAAATGACAGAAGATGGGACTCTGTCGGCGATCTTTCCCCATTCACACTCTCGTTTCTTCGGGCCGTCAGAGATGCCATTCGGCGATCCTTGGTGCCGATCACAAGCCCGGGGGGGGGGGCAAACACGCCAACGATATCCGAAGAAACAACAGGGGGGAAGTCCGTTGCGGCTTTCTGTTTATTCCAGCTCACATGGGAAAAATAATATCCAGCCTTAGCACCCGTAGAACACTAACCGGACAGAGCTTACTCAAGCCAAAGTTTCGCCAACTCCCCCCCCGCTTCCTAGCAATTCGCTCCCAACTCGTCATCACTAGTACTATAGGCATATCTCCAGAAAAAATAAAGCGCGTAGCTCTGCGGTAATAGAGATAAAAGGGTATGGTATGCTGGTAGCGGTAAACAAGGTATAGGCGTGAGGGGGTTAAGCCCTAGTTATACCAAAAGAAGAGTAGGAGGAATTAAGGGCGTAGGAGGGTTATGCAGTTGGGGAGCTTAGTGAACAGGATATTAGACTTTTTAGGTAGCGTTCCTCTACAAGGTGAGGAGGGTCTTAGTTGTTATAGAGGACTGGCGGGGGGTGTGCTAGATTCCTACATGAAGGGTTTGACTTTTGTTTTAGGGTTGGGAAGAGGCATAGCACACTATCACCTCCTGCTCTCAAAGAACAGGATAAGGCAGTGGGACAGGAGGATTACCCATTTTGGATATTTTAGCGGTGGTTATTAGGTATTTGGAGGGTCAGTCAGCGGTTGGAGTTTGGGCAGGTGGGACATCGTGGGTGGAAGGAAGCTGGGATGTTATTGCGAGGTTCTCGCGGGACGCGATGGACGTGTTGAGGTATGTAGCCCTTACACTAGTAGAAGTAGCGGCCGCGGAATAGCAGCGAGATTTCTCGAGGGGGATATTTTTCACCTTAGGCCGGCTCCCTCAATAATCCTGCGTCGAATAACTAAAGTTCTCTTACCGTTAGGAGAGAAGCGAAGTAGAATACCATTGTGTGTAGGGGTTTAGACACAAAGAGATCCCCATGTATCCCGTTCTATATACTTCACCAAGGCCTTGAGGAAATGGACGGGCGTTATCCCCGGGCCGGTCCTCAGACTGGTGTGTGGCGGGATGAGGCGATGCATGGTGCCTCATTCTGCACTTCCTCACGAGCCCACAGTCGCAGGTTATGAAACCTACCTTAGGTAACTAAACTATGAGCCTTATTTGAAAGGGCTATGGGGAATTATATGCAGCGGTATGGGAACCATGCAATCCTTTACACTGCCTCCTGTGATGATGGCTCTACGCCCGGCCAGTCATATCGATCCACAGAGGAAAGGAGGATGCAGCGATGAAAGCCTTGGCTATAGGAGGAGAATATCATGAATGAAGGGGGACTTATGCCTCTCATTAACTTCTTTATACCCGCCATTAGGATGACTTTTAGCTCTGTTGCTCCTATTGCAAGCTTCCTCCCTTGCACCTAGCCACGTCCATTTCTTATGCCTCCCGCCATCCGTCCTTGTATATATTGCTACGATATGTGCGTATGACCTGAAAGCCAGTCTGTAGTTTTTCAGGGCACTCCGGCCTACCATATACAACCGCTACCGCCATACGACAAGCTTGTGCCTATATATCGGACTGGGACAGTCCAGTCAACCTCATCTGACCGGTCTCATCCTGACACTGGCCTTTACGTGGAAACAGACATGAGTACTAGGTAGCTTAGTGCCTTGGTTTTAAATTGGCCAGTCTCGTTGACCGGTAGGATTTGCGAAGGTTTAGAGTACTTTTGCTGATATGAAAGGCGAAAGCATTAACACCCCTTCGACCGACTTCAGCAGGGTCCCATGCCGCCTATTCTAGCACTGCATATCGGTTTGCCCAAGAAGAGGGGATTTTCCCCATTAAACAGATGCCCCTATTCGTTTCCAAAAAGTCATCCCTATCCTCAAGTTTCTCACATTATATCATTTTCTCTGTCCCCTCCATCCCACAAAGCAACACGCAATCAATCCATCCCGGTGCCCTGTAGAGCTCGTGCACTGTCTTCCACCGGCACTAAGATTCCAAGAATACATTGCAGCCTATAGAACTAACTGAAGGCCATAGCTCTACCGACTCAGACTCAGAGTGCAAGATAAACATTACGACATGGCGACGTTAGGCCCCGCACCTCGTTCACAAGAGTATGTAAAACACGGAAGAAATAACAGAGTGCTACCACCTCTCGCTATAAGCCTTGTTCGACTCCTCTTGTTAAAGTAGCCGAGACACTACAGTAGGTATTAGGACCATCGGTTTTCTCATTGAGCCTACACGATATCCTCAGGGTAGCGCATTACCGGCGCTCACTAGTAGTACGGGTGGTGTTGCGGTCCGGGAAGTGTATCTCCGGGTTGCTAAGTAGAGAGCAAACGAAGATATAGTTGTTAGAGCTGCTCTAGAATAAGGAAAAGGCACAAAAATATAGAGCCGTAAGTTAGCTTCTGCTTGCCTCTTGCGAATTGTGTTTTGGTCTTTACATGTCACCTCGTATCTTTAAAACAGCAATATTGAGAAGGACCTGAAAATTCTTAACCGCTGCTCATGTACCGCCTTTGCCTCAGTAGTGATTTTGTTACCACCAGCTTGCCTATACAGAATTCTGAGAATTGTTTTCTTCATTAGGGAATCACTCCAGCCGAGGCAACACTAAAAGAATGCCATGTTTACAATGCTTACACCGGCAAGATCATTGCGGATACGGAGCACTGCGTGGAATGAACCGAGGGACTGGGCCAGTCAAGCGGCTGGTACTGTCTTTGGTGCCTGATGGTTGAAACACCTGAAGGGTACCTGAGTGTATCTAATTGAGAGCCCAGCCTGCGCGGACTAGGTTAGACTACATTATTGTTTCGTTTTCACGTGTCGCCGGGGCCAAATTCCATCCCATATGCCGTCCACGGATGCTTTCTACGGTGACAGACTTTCGAGTTAGTGACGCAACTAAGAGTACTTCTGACGGCTCAATGCAGAGTGACGATGAAAGAGGCGACCTGGCGAGCATGAAGGCAGACTCGGATGAGAGCATTGGATTCTGCGACTCATCTGCATCGGACATCGTAGCCAAAATAACGCAGCAACAGCAGAGTAGCGGTCCCAGCAGGCGCAAAGGAATGATCAAAAGAATGAAACGCCACTTCATTATCTGTGACATCTGCGAGCATTTCCAGCTGAAGAGGTTCTACCGATGCCGTTTATACTCGAAGGATAATTCCTTCGACCGCTGCCAGGCCTGCGTCGGTAAGGGCAAGTGGTGCAAGGACAAGTTTCATGTGCTTTCCAAGGTGCGGCAGCGCAGTCTCCATGCGCTAGTCGCCCTCGGCATGCCATGGTGGAATGACTGTCAGCGTGCACAGTGCCTCGTCGTGGAGAAGCTGGAACCGGACCCCATCGCCGACTCCGAGCCCCAGCAGGCAATCTTCCGCTTTCAGGGCAACGGGGTTAGGTCGAAGCCGCTGTACGACTCCCCGCCGCACATCCACCCCACCAAACCTCTGTTGGTGTGGACCCTGGGAGCGTGGAAGATGTTGTATGCAGACCTGAAGTCGAATCGGTACTTCATTCGGCCTTCCCACGGCCTGTTCCACCTGTATCAGTATCTGCCCCATAATCCTGTTTCCCAGTTACCGAGTTAGGTAATACTACATGAAGGAGTGCTAACTACCACTTTTCAGCGGCAGCTTCCGAGGTGTCGGTCAGCGTCTACTTCTCCCCTTGCGGCAGATTCATGTACATGGGCACCATACAGGTGGATGTCTCGAATTCGACCAAGGTCTCCGCGTCGTCCTGTCGACGCACCGCCTCTCGGTCTGCCGGATGACAACGTGCCCACCTAGGGAGCTGGCGCGTACGGCAGTGGAGTTGGGTGTGTGGAGAGGCAGTGCAATGCCCTCCACCCGTTCAGTATCACTTGGGCGGCCGACTACGCCTACCTGGCCGCCAGCGCCGAGAAGCTCTGCGTCTTCCGGCTGCCGCTAAAGCACACGCGGCAAAGGCACAGCCAACGCGGCGGCGCGGCAAAAGACACGGGCACGGCAGCCGCAACTGGTGCAGCGTATGCAATAGCGTGCGACCCGCGGCAGCCAGCGGTGCAGGCCAAGTCGTGTTGCCATGGTCGGCGCGCAACCGCCGAGTGCATTTCTTCCCTGGCCGCGGCCCCGCTTCAGACGGCTAAGTTTCCTGGGAGCCAGGTGCGGATATGGCTACGATGAACAGGCTACCGCGAAACAAGGGGAGATCGGTTTACAATGGGCAGTTCCAACGAGGCAAGGACGCCCAAGAACTGTACAGAAAGCCGGAGAGGCTGTGTACCATACTCTAGTTGACCTAAGGTTGCTGGTCTTTCAAGTGGATCACTAGCTGGCCTCCCAGGGGCATTTGTTTGGAGATGGTACGGGCCTTGGACACTCAAGGACTTTGAGAATCGGCATGCTGTCGTGAGTTGACCTGGATGGCTTCGAGTACACAACAATTCCAGGGGTTTCCAAGCTGAAGAAAACGACCTTTCTCATACACAGAGACAACTGTATGAACGCTACTTCAGGAAAGGGTCATATCTACTCTATACCGTCAGATAACCAGAAGCTGACATGGGATAATGACGTGTCCCACTTCGGACACCACGACCATGCTGACTGCGTGGGCCGAAGTCTTGGGGAAATTCTTACTTGGTTTGCCAACGTTAAATAGGAGATATGTTTTTATCGTAGTAGATAAAATAAACCTTATTTTTTTTATATGTTTCATCCAATTAGTTCTCTATGTGTCTTTTTATTATTTATAAGCCGGTACAAATCACTTACTCTCGTTTCTTCAGGCTGTGAGAGGGAGATCCGTGATACTGATCCCCCGCTGAGGAAAATAAGACAAGAGCATCTGAATAGACGGCTTGGAAAGACCCCTGGGAGTTTCTGTTTATTCCAGCCCTTGGCATTTGCGTCAAGTGGATGTCAGACCCATACGAGGGAAACAATGTCGAGAAAGGGGAATTGTGGCATAGAGCAGAAGAATACGGGAGAACTGAGGAAGAATGAAGTGGAAAGGAAAATTAGAGTGACCCAGATGGCTGAAGTGTATTTCTCGGTCTCGGAGCGCGATCCCGGACCACCTCCGGACTCCTCAGCATTGGTGTGAATCACCGTATGAGCGGCAGGGAACTCTCCCCTGCTACACGCTAAGCATGACGGCCGCGTTCAGGAGGTGAGGCTTCAGACTAGCTACGAAAACCGGCGCTTTCACTTTTCTGACACTCCCCGAGCGGTGGAAAGTTTACTGTAACCGTACGAACACGTCGCACACCCGGCTTCTTCAACGAACTCATCAAGAGCTCTAAGTCGACACCGTTGAATTGACGCGCCAGCCCCCCCGTTCTAGTTCATTCTAATGATATGAGCGTCTAATGCGAATATGCGAGTGCTAAACTCGATGTCGATGGGTTGGATCCCGTCGCTCTATGTCTTCCGCGGCGTCACAACGCTTGCCACATCGCATGGATAACGCGGATTCGATCCGCGGGAAGTCTCCCTAAAGGTCCAAGGACCTGAAAGTTTCCTGGACGGCCAGAGTAGAAACTAGGGACAGTAATTTCCATGTTGTAGTGGACTTTTCGATGGAAAGGAGCCGGTACCATTCCTAGGTCTCGCCGAGAGGTTAGGCTATTATAAGTCGCAGTCCTTCGCAATATCCGCGACCAACGCAATATCAGGCTAGCATGAGATCACTGAAACGGGTTACTAGCGACTTCATTCGTCCCGTGAGACGCTCAAAGTGGCATGCGTGGCAGAGCACACGGGATGGCTCCTCCGACGCGTTCCCACCCACAAAGCTCTGCCCTCTCTTTTCCCGCGTAATCAGACGCGGCGGGAAGAGAATCTTACAGTAAGAGCGTGTCATGAGGAATCCGGTAGTGGAAATCGGCGGAGGAACATCGTTATATCGCGCTTCGCCAAGTGTTTGTGCCAAGGTAAACTGAAGACAACGTGTCGATGACGATGAAGATAACAGGGGCTCTTAGCCCAGCGAGACTAATCCCGTTCGTGGCCCGACTACTGTGCAGCAATACTTCTCCATCTGGTAATGCTGGGAATGGGGGTACCCGCGTCTCCCTCGAGTTAACCTCATCCATCGCAGACGTCCAACGAGCGGAGCCGTTGCTTTGTATGCCTGTATAGTCCTAGGATACCAGAAGAGAGAGTGTTGACTCGATTAACTCGGGCCTATGGAGGGGAGCAGCCCTCGCCGGTAGTGCAAGAGCTGGCGAATCGAGCGGAGGTCGAGCGCGAAGCACTTGGTGGTCCGGCTTTAATACAGTCGGTGCCGAGTGGGTCTGCTTTGAAGCGACAGTACGTTTGAAAGTGTCGCTGGAGAAACCGTGGAGGATTAACGGGCTTTTCGTGTGACCGGGACAGTGCTTGCTCGCCCAGGGGCGCCGACTCTGGACCAGAGCCGAACCGGGTTGGCCTCCCCACGTCGCAGAAGATAGCTTGAAGCTTTCCGCGTCCGAGAATGATGCTGGTAAAAACACCCACCCCTCCCTTTCGGGTGTGTTCGATGTCCCGAAATTGTGGCTAGTGATTGAGTAGCTCATCGAAGCCGGTGCAACCCTAGACTTACAATCGGCTCAGCCATCATTCCTCAATAGCTCTGGGCATCACTCCGGCTGCGACGGCTTGTAAGTATCCCAGCGTCGTCCTCCACTCAGGAAGAGGTCACGGGCCGCGGCCGATTGGAGCTGGGTGACAATATAACTTCCTTGAGGAATGCAGGACCAGGTCCTTCACACCTCAAAAGCCTTGTCATTCCCTCATCAAAACCCAAATTTGGATTACTGTCAAAATCAGGCCTGACGCAACGCAGGGGTTGAGCGCGCCATCACATCCCCGTAAAGCAAGAACCAGTGGTGGCCCGCTCCCCCACGTGCCTTAACCGAGGGTCCTCTCTCCCTCGCTTCACCTCCTTCCGAGCCGTCAATGCACGTGACCGTCTGAAACCCCACCCCAGCGCCTCTCTAGCATCTTCAGGTCTTTCCAGCCTCGCTCTTTTTTTTAAAGACGACCCTTTGTCCAACGACTCGACGCACCCTCGACGTCGAAGCGCGCTGAACTCGAATCGAGTCCGAATCGACGGACCGCCCTCAATTTGCGCCTTGGACTTGCGCTGCCATTGATCGTTGCCGAGCGCCTATTGCCCTCGACCCGCCCCGTTTGAAACATTCCCCTCCGTTTGGCGCATCGCCGCGGTGACGTCGATCGAGTCTCCGTCCAACCACGCCTTCAGCTCTCCTCCGTCCCTGAGCGGCATCTTCCTTGGAACGGAACGTCCCGCATGCCAGCCTAGACCGTCATGTCCGACGACGAGTTCGCGCACGCCGAGCGCGCCAACCCCTCCACCGACCGCGACAAGCGCGCTCCTCGCTTTTCGTGGACCGCCGCCTACGAGACCACCTTCTTCCGCTCGCTCTGCGAGTCCGTGCAGCTCGGCCTGCGCGAGAACCACAGCTTCAAGGCCGAGGCCTGGGACCGCGCTGCCGCCGCCCTGCGCGAACACCACGGCGCCTACCCGACCAAGAACCACCTCGTTAACAAGTCCGACAACGCGCGCAAGAAGTTCCGCCTCTGGCGTGGGTTACGGGAGCATCCAGACTTCATTTATAATCCCAACGCTCGGACCGTTACAGGATCAGATGAGGCGTGGAAAGCGCACATCGAGGTATGTTTTCTCAATCGCCCTTGGGTCCCCTACGCAACGGCTAACATAGAATAGAAAGAGCCGCTGTCACGGGCTCTGAGAGGCCGCCCCTTCGAGCACGAGGAGTTCATGGAGATTCTCTACCCAGACGTCGTCGGCTCCGGCGGCGCACCGAAGCGCATCATGAAGCCTAAGCGTAAAGGCCCCGACGCCCTCCCCGGCTCCGAAGACTCCGATATGCCCGGCACCGCCATCCTCAACTTGCAGGTCGACCAGCCTTACCAGCACCCGACACCAGCCCCGCGGCCCTCCCCTCGCAACACTATGCCCGCGCAGAACGCCCGCGCGGCCCCACGCCCCACCTCCACCACCATGCCCCCGCGCACCAACATCGCCAGCACCAGCGCCCTCACACCCCCCGACGAGACCGCTTCCACAACACGCAAGCGCTTCGTGCCCGCGCAGCCCTCCTCCACGCCGCAACAGCCCCAGCCTAACAAGCGGCGGCGTATATCCGCGCAGCCTGCCACCTCGACTGCCAACGGCGAGGCCTCCTCATCCTCGGGGCCGGCGCGTACGGTGCTCGAGGACTCGGTGCTGGATCTCCTCAGGCAGAGGGCGTCTCCAGCGCCGCGCTGGCCGGAGCAGGCGCTAGACATCTTCTTCCGCGACTTCTCCGACGAGGACATGGACCTGCAGCTCAAGATTGCCGAGAAGGCCCTCGCGGACGAGAACAAGGCCATGGTGTTTTGCAAGATGCCCGCCGCCGTGAGGCGGCACTGGGTGAAGAGGCTGCGCGAGGTGCATAACCGGGCGCTGTAGCGCGGGCGTCGGGGGGCTAGGGTTTCTTGTTTGATGGGCGTTGGGCAATGGAGGAATTGTGGCGAGAGCAAAAATGGGCGGGCGTTTCTAACGAATGATGAATGATGCTTTTTGGTCTTATTGGTATAACCAAGTGTACTTTCTTACATTTCTGTCATTCCCTCTTATCTCTCTCTCTCTCCTTTGTCTAGCTGATGGGCCTAACAGTGGAAAGGGGGAGGGCGAGCAACCGAGCTTATGCCTACTTCTTAACACTAGCGGTCCTAGCGTTTTCCTGTTATTTCCTTGGTATTACGAAACATGAACCTGGCTTGGAAAGGTCCACGGGGACTAGGAGGGGCTTGCCTTATGCTGGACACGAAATATGAAGGTCGGGAAATGATGGGGGTTGGAACGAGGTAATGCTATGGAAGGGGCGAAGGGGGGGCGTTTTGCAGTGTAGAGCGTAATGCGGAAAATGGGACTTTGGTAAGGACGGTATCGGGATATCGGAACATACGGGAGCGTTGTTAATATTGTACGACTTGAGGATTCCCTTGGCATGATAATAATGGTATCTACTCTTCTCTTTCTGCACTTGCGATATGACCTTTGTGTATAGAACTGTGTGGCTCCCTGGCAAGAAGGGAATGGTCGTTCGACACACTGTAAAATGGTTGGCCGAGGTGATTTTGGCCTTCTGTGGTCAGTAATGCGATAAGCTCCATGTGCCCATTGACTTGGGATTGCATAATGATACACCCTCATGCCCATCTCCTGACTCGTACAAGAAGTCTCTTTCATCTTGTCGTATCCACCTTCTATGTCCACCCAGCAGCCACTCCCTTTAATTCTTCTTTTGCTGTAAACACCTACAAGCTGTCAGCACTATCTCCGCCGATATGAACCCCAGGAACATATACTCACCTCCCAACAACGGCCTCGACTGCGCCTACACCCCCCAAAATCCCCGCCCCAATCCCCACCTCCCTCCACCCTAACACTCCTCTCTCATACAGTCCCCAAGCCTTGAATCCCAGAACGGCCCCCACGGCGACTAGCACGCCCACATTCGCCAGCACTGGTGCGCCGCACCCGGACAGCCCGCCCTTGGCGTCCTCCTTCGCGCGCCGGGGCCGCGAGGGTACGGGCGAGGGGGGTGCAGCCGGGGAGATGTTGACGGTGTCGGACGGGGGCTCTGTAGGATTTATTTCGGGGACGGCAGGGGCGGAGGCCTTCTTTTGTTAGCCTTTCTCATTCTGCTTCGTGATGTGTGCGGAGAGTGGTTGCTTGATCAGGAGCTTTGCTTAGGGGTGGTATTGACGGGATGAGGACGGGTGGCAAGGGGAGAGTAGACGAACCTCTTCGGGCGTCTGCTTCGAGTTCTTGCGTGTCACGTCGGCGTAGGACACTACCCTCGTCAGTAACCCCTCACGATACGAGTTATTCAGAAGTGATGCGCATACTCTTGAAAGCCCTCCCTTTCGACGTTCTCCAAGTATCTCAATTGGTTCCCGTAGCGGACGTGGACGTTCGATATAGACAGACTGTCATATGCAACTTCGCAAGAATGGAAATTAAATTTCAGGCAAATCGGGGTTGGAATTAAAATCCGAGAGAGAGAAAAGGGAGGGTTCAAGCGTTATATAGTGAACATATGATGTCGCCCGGAACTGGGGAACTTGACGCACGAAGAGACAGAACCCGTTATGTCGTCCCTATTGCGTCATAGCCCCCCTCGGACCAGGATTTCCGGGTCCGTGACAGCCCCCCCCGAACAACGCACCGTCATCCGAGCCCCTCACAAACTTGCCAGTGCCTGAATTCGTTTGTAAGCTTTTGTGGGTACAGTGGACAAGGGTACTGCGAATGAAAGGACATCTTCGACAATTCGATCCATGACACTTTCCCGCCCTTGCACTTGTAATGGTGTGTTCTCACTACGTACATGCGCTAAGACTTCCCTGCGCCCCGAAATAGATTACTATCAACCCAAAATCCGTGCATCTCACATAGGGCGGAGAGGGAGTCTGTCAACCGGTGCGGCACGTTGGCGGAGTCTCATCCCTAATTTACTGTACACTTGATTCACTGACCCCTAGAGAAGTGCCTTTCGCAGTACCCAGGTGCCCTGCAGCATTGGGAGAGCGGTCCTGGGGCGGTTGTGGCTGCTCCATCGGAATACCGCGCGCTGAACCCTCGAGAGAATGCTGCTCAAAATAATAGCCCGTTTCGTCTCCTGGTAGGTCTGTGCTTCTGATATTATTAGCTTTTGAGGTGCCGGTCTGTCCCTCTCGTGGCCTACATACCCGTAAACGGCGTACCCATGGCTCCCATGCCTGTTAGTCCCGACCGCACTTCTACAGTAGGATCTCCCTTTCTGACTTCCTGCTTGACTTCTGCAGAATCACAAATCATTTCTGATTGCTTGGAAACCCACCACTTTAGCCTCTCCTCGTTCCACCCAATTCCGGAACATCGAAGTCAAAGTTAGTATATAGTGCTCAGTAACATGATAATATGTATAACGTCTACGTTTGACCGGCTTCGCCTTCGACACTTTGAGGCCGTGGCTTTCTTCGGAGGATGGAAAACGGGGACTTGAGGACTGGATGCGGAACACTCACCCAGGTCGATGGAGCCCACACCACCCTTGGACCTGTTCATGTGGCAGTTGTGATAAGAATCGTGCTCTACTCCACGTCATGGATACAATCATTACACGAATCGCTGAAACCGCCCCTAAACTCTATCTGTTAATCCCACGCATAATACCCCTCTTCCTCTTACATCGTTTGCAGGGGAAGGTAACACACTCTCCGCCGATACCGCCTTACCTCCCCGCTCAAATTCGCAATACAGTCGTTCAAGTTGAGAGACACCCTATCCGTGTCACAACCACAGCCCCGCGCCTCCCAATGCCCAACCAACAAACCGACCTCGCGTTCCGCGATCAGCAACCCGACGCTTTTGTCGTGGTTGTTGTACTACCTGCTCAGCTTGTACCTGTAGTAGAGGTTCGGGAACGGCCCCAAGGGAATGTCACCCCCGCCAAGGATGTCGCCCGCTTCGTCTGCGATGCAGGGGGGCAGGAGCAAGGGGGTGCAGATGACATGTCGACGGTCTTCGTGGTTTCGCGGTGGTTAGCAGTAAAGATTACAGCATTAGAGAGAGAGAGAGAAAGAGAAAGAGAAAGAAAGATAGAGAGAGAGAGAGAGAGAGAGAGAGAGAGAGAGAGAGAGAGAGAGAGAGAGAGTAAATGTAGGGGTGGGAAAGCACGGCTTCCTATATACGGGGGATGAACTGACATGCTCTAGCGGGATGCGTCAATCCCAATGCACAATGCGACTTCATGCCACAATAATAGGTCCTGCGTGACATGACGGGCAGAGCGTGCGCCCGCTCCGGAACGCTCTTCCCTCCAAAAAAAATAATTCTAACACTCAGGATAGAGACCTCCGATTCAAGGGCTAACTAAATGCATCCCCAGGTGCCAAGGTGAGTTGAAACATGCCGCCTATGTTGTTCTCGCGAAGAACAGTACGATACCACTCCGCCAGGAGGCTAGGTACCCACCAACGCCCGTCCTTACCTCCCGCTTCAACTTTCTGTCAAGCGCGAACGGACGGGATATGAAAAGGCTCTAAAACAGTCTAAAACAGGTCCTAAAGTGGAAATCGGCTCTAGGAGTTCTCGGGTGGAAAGTATACAGGACGGATAGAACTGTGCAGAGTTAGTCACAAGGCTATTATTATTATATCTAGAAGGCCGTCACCGTAGTGTTTCCCGTACCGCACATAAGACATTCCCAAGAACAAAACTTGCGCCGTTCTATTATTATGAGATTACTGGAGAAGTATTATGAGACGAGCTATCCAGCCAAATAATCACTATTCTAATATCCAGGGTATCTTCGCACTCCAACTACCCAAGCTCTTAAGGCTTTTATGGAGAAAGTGCATCACCACAGTCAAATATCCCAAATCCTACAAGCCGCCGGGAAATCCAATTACTCCTTAACCTTCTTGGTGAGGGTCCCCTGTTCCCCATCACCGCTCATTATCACCACGCTCTCCGCCTCGGCCCTCCTCCTCAGCCACTCCCTCTTGAAGTGCCTAGGCGGAACCTTGTCTGCAAACAACTGATCCATCTAGGCCGCCTAATTAGAATTTGCCTTATACGTATGCCGGGGAGCGATGAACTCACATCTTCAAAGGTAAAGCCCTTTGTCTCAGGGACAAGGAACCAGAAAGCAATGCAGAATGGCGCGCCCAGCCCGAAGAACACGAAGCCGACCTTTACGCCGAGATTCCCAGCGTCAGGGTTGATCATGTAGGGGGTGATGAAACCGATGATCCAGCCCCTGATACTGTTAGCCGTTTAAGATTATGACAGGAAGACGGAAGAGAGACGTACAGGACGGTTTGGGTCAAGCCGACAGCGGAGATGGTCGCTGGCCGGAGAGGCGGCGACGCGATCTCAGAGCCCACAGCGAATCCCACCGCGCCGACAGACACCTGGTAGAAAATGGCCCTAGGAAATGTTAACGAGGTCTCTTAGGCATGACTGTTCGTTCCTTACCAGAGGAAAATGCAAACCAAGGCCACCCAAAGCGACGCGTTGTTGTTAACGACACCCATAATACCCATGATCTTCCTCAAGTTAGCTTCACAACCCCGATAACGCCACAGCGCCACACTCACCAGTTCAATCAGTGTCAAGGCGAATATCCCGATGAGGAGGAGAGGCCGCCGGCCGACCATCTCGATCAGAGCAAACGCGGAGAGGTTGCTCGCCAGCATGACGCAGTAGAGTGCCACGGAAGCCTTAAAGAACTCCTCGATGCCGATGAGTGAGAGGAAGTACGTGATGTAGCCGAGGACAAACGCCGCGCCAATGAGCTGCTGGCCTGCGACGGGCAACAGCGCAATGATCGTGCGTTTCTATTGCCGTTGGTCAGTACCTTTAGGTGGGAATGAAACTCCGACATATGCTTACAAGATTTGCTCTCTTGAAGATCTGGAAGTAGGCGGGGCCATGAGCATCAGCCGCAGCCGCAAGCTCCTCGCTCGAGCGAATCACCTCCTGGATACGCTCCATCTCTGCCTCGAGTAGCGCCGGGTCACTGCGGCCATGGATGCGCTCCAGCGACTTGCGGGCCTTCTCTGGGCGTCCATTCTGGAGGTGCCAATAGGGGGACTCGGGGAAGAAGGGCCAGACAAGGAGAAGGATGGCCACGAAGACGAACTGGAGGACGACGACGGTCTGGTAGGACCACATGCCCTCGATGAAGTCGGTGCCATACGCTACAAGCCTGGTGTGGGGGGTTAGTAAGCAAGGAACGGCAGATGCGGTGGAGTCCGTGCGTACGAGAGGATGAACTGGCCCAGGACGATGGAGCCGTTGGTGAAGCAGAGGAAGAGGCCACGGAGTTCGGGCCGGCCGTTCTCGCCGATCCAGACGGGAGCAATAACGAAGACAAGACCAAAACCGATGGCTACGGGCGTTAGCGTGGCATGGCAGCCAGATGTGTGGCGCGCACTCACCATTAACGAGGCGTCCGGCAAGGAACTCCTTCCAGTCGTTCGCGCCCATCTGGACGCCGATCCCTGCGGCGGTCAGCACGCAACCGACGAAAATGGTCCACTTGCGCCCTATTCGGTCCATGATCATCCCCGATATGAGGATCCCGAATGCATCTCCCCCCGTCGAGACGCCAGACCACGCGGATTGAACCTAACTAATGTGAGAGGACAACTCAGGTAGGAAGGAGCTGAGGAGGAGCATACGTTGGCCGGAATAAGATAGCCGGAAGGCTGAGACGGGTAGGGGATACCCATCTTCTGCTGGAAGGCGGGGAACGCCGTGAGGGTCCCGCCCACGCCAAAGTCAAAGCCTGCCGTGGTGAATGGACGTTAGCTCTCGCGTTCGATTCCGGCATCGCGGTTCTGAGAGGCGAACGAACCCATCATCATGCATCCGATGGATGAGTAGAGGGCCCACAGGAGGAACCTGGACTGCCTCCTGAAGACCGACCATCTCTTTTCGGGCTGGGTCTTGGTCCAGTCGATTCCATGGCCGGGCGCGTCCATTGTGCCGGTGTCGAGCGGGACAGTGGCGAAAGCGGAGCAAGCTGGGGAATGGGGACTGGATGGGAAAAGAAAGGAAAGGGGGCTGCAGCTTTGAGAGGAAGAATAATAATAGGGTGTCACCCGGGAGCGGTCCGAGCCCACTCTCTTCCTGCCAGGGGCAAAGAATTCTGGAAGGCCAGCCGCGCGAAGAGCGCCGCAAAAGGATGACGAGCAGCCTGCCAAGCCTCAGACCCAGAGAATTAAGCCCAAGCTATTCCGCATTCGAGATCCCGAGGATGCAAACAACAGCACATCCAGGTCAAGTCGCTTCAAGAAGATTGCAGGGGTGGGCGGGAAGTAACGGGCAGGTTCGTTTCTCGGGATGCGAGAGGACGCGCGACGGGAATGCAAGATAGGAGGATAAGCTCTGGGGGAGGAGAAGGAGTGGATCCATATTATCGTTTCGGTCGCTTGGCTGTGTTTGTCGGTTGGGATGCCGATCGTCAAGGTGAAATGGAACTAACCCGAATGGAGGAGGACTGGCCGCCGCTCCCTGCCCCATACGTTAGTCAGGAGGCTATTGGGGAGGCCGGGACCCTTTTCCTTGTGCTAAAGCATTGATAGGGTCCCTGGTATGGAAGTGACCTCCCACGAATCAACACGGTGCTGGTTGTTGGAAGCCAGCAGCAGTATGAGTCGATCTGGGGCAGGCAGCGAGCCGTAATCTTCAGGGGACGCATGCAGGTGGGGTCCATTCGCCTGCTCCGGCTTCGGTTGTGTGACAGCACTGTTATTCCATTGTTCGATGGACAAAGGAACCCACGCCTCCAGGAGGCATAGGGGCGGAGACTCGCAAGCCGAACGCCACCAATAACAATGGACCCAGAAAAATTCTCCGTTTTTTCTTCAGCACTGCATTATGTGCTCCAGTGAATGTCGGCATTCTGACTGGCCATCCGCCACTGGATCCACGCTGCAGATCACCGCTGCATGGCGCCTTCCCTGGAAATCGCTGCCCCACACCTGTACGAGGCATCCGAGGACGGGTTCGCTGCCCGCGTCGTCAGGGTTTATTAGTTGCCCCACTCAGGAAAGCGCCCCCGAGCACGAAAAGCCACCAGGGATGCGGTGCCACCTGCTTCCTCCATTCCCCCCCAATTGTCCTCCGGACAATTTCCTGTGGATGAGAGGTACTTTAGGAGGTTGCAGCCGATACCCCGATAAAAGGCAACCCAACTCCGTCATCCCGCGAGAGCATACCCGCCCCGGCATTCGACTCCCTACCCCGGATTACGTGGAGTCGTCCGATAAAAAACGACCCCCCCCCGTGAGATGGAGCACCGCCCGCTTCCCAGGCCGCGCGCCCCCAGCGACGCCAATTCCGATGCTCCAGCTGCTGCCACTACCCCCACGGGAGCGCCCGCGGCATCTGCGCCCAGCGCGACGGGGTCGTCGACCCTCTCCTCCGCGGCCTCACAACCCAGCCCAGGCGATCCGCCGCCGCCCAAGAGGAGCCGCACGTCCGAGGGCCATCCCGGCCAGGCGGCGAGGGAGAGGGCAGGCGTGCCCAAGGTGAGTTACCCCAAGAAGCGCGTCAACGTGGCGTGCGAGGTGTGCCGGTCGCGGAAGACACGGTGCGACGCTGCGAGGCCGTCGTGCTCCTTCTGCGCCGAAATTGGCGCCCAGTGTATATACAGGCGGCCGGAGGAGACCTCGAGGTTGGTTCTTCTTGTTCCCGTTTTCCTTGGCTTCCAATAGTCTCCCCCACTTCCCGTGCACTCTCTCCAAATCCCCACCCCCCCCTTCGGTACGTGACCTTGTCACATCTTGACTGGGATGCTGGGCGTCCGTGATCATATCACATCTCCGCGTCCCCGGATGCCCGTTTTCGGCCCTAGCGTATCCGATTCTTTGGTTTCATTCACGGGAATGGTGGGGAAGGGGGACCCGCCGTGTTATTCATTCATTCACTTTACGTGACCCACTCTAGGGTGTGCCACCTTGGGACATGCTAAATGTTGCTTATCCTGGCTGGCTGAGGCTTGCATTCCGTCTCCGCCTGACGGGGGTCCTGCTGGCCAGTCATGGCCCAGCAGTAGTCGTCCTCACGATCTTTGTCCAAGGAGCTAACCCGGACGCCCACAGACCCGATGAGACCCCCGAGCTGCGGACCAGCGTCCCAAAGGTTGCTGCCCTTGACGAGCACGAGGTCATCTCCCGCCTCGCGCGGATAGAAGGCCTCCTCCAGCTTGCAGTGCCCCGTAGCGACGCTTCCAGTCATGGCTCGCCTGGTCTCAAGGTTCCTAGCGAAGCCGACCCACAGAACCACATGCCGTCCCCACAGAGCTCCTCCGACTCGTATTCCATTGTCCGGCCACCTTATTCCATGGGCACCCCCAAGTTCGCATTCGGCTTCGACCTCATCGGCATGGCCCGTCTCTCCGAGCTACCCATCCCCAAGGAGCTCACCGCCCTCGCCACAGACCCTGGAAACCTCGAGTGGCAGCTCCGCCAGGAGCTCAACCAGGACGCTGACCTCTTCCAGAGCGGCTACACGCCTCTTGACACTCTGGACCTCAATCACCGCCGCTGCTGGCAGCTCAAGGAGTCCTTCTCGAGCGCCGTCCTGCCTTGGTGCCCCATCATTGACCAGCGTGAGTGCACCGAGGTCGTCTCCCGCGCCGTGGAGGCTGGCTTCGAGCCTTACAGCCTCGACACTGCCATGACTCTCTTCGTCTTTGCGGGCGGCGCCTTCGCCCAGGAGTGCCAGCACTACACTGACGAGGCCTCCGGTTTCCCCGGCCTGGCTTATTTCCGCGCCGCGTGCCAAATCGTCGACCTCGACCGCGTCAACAACCACACTCTCCGCTACGTGCAGTGCCACATTCTCATGGCGATCTATCTTCTCTACTGTCTCCGGCCCCTCCACGCCTATGAGGCCATCCAGAAGGCGGCACACCGGGTCGTCCTCCTCCTGCAGCTCGAGAGCGGCTTCCGCGGCGATCCGTCTTACCACCAGCGCTGCCTGCGCGCCTACTGGGCATGTTACCTCATCGAGCACGAGCTGCAGGTCTTCGTGCCCTGGAGCTCCCAGCTGCTGCAAGACATCAATGAGAACATGGCCTTCCCTTCCAGCGACTGGGACGAGCCGGGCATGTACTTCTTCCTGGCGGAGATCACCCTGCGCCGCATCTTCTCGCGCCCGAGGCACGGAGTGACCTGGAACCAGATGTACTCTATATTCGAGCCGCTTGTGGCGCAGGAGGTGTCCGCTCAGGTGACCAACTGGCACTCGCGCCTGCCCGAGATGCTCCGCTTCTCGCTGGACGAGAGCATGCCCATGCAGCCCATCCTCGATCCACAGAAGGGGTTCCTGCGGGCGCAGTACTACGCCATCCAGACGACGCTGTTCTGGCCGTACGTGGTGCGCATGCTCAGCGTGTCGCCGGCGGACGCGGGCGTGCGGGCCCCCGCAGAGCCGATGGACCCGGATCAGGTGGCAAGGCTTGCGGCGCGGTCGCTGCGGTATGCGGTCGTGCACATGTTCGCCGTGGAGCCGTTGCTTAGGTATAGGCATTTGATGCTGCTGGCGGACCAGACGGGGACGTATACTATCACGATGCTACTGGTGAGTGCGTACGGGGCGGAAGCGCTGCGGGGGGTACAGCACCCGCGGATGAGGGAGGCAATCGTGATGGGGTGGAGGTTCTTGAAACTGTGGGAGGGGAACTCGGGTTTGAGGGCGCGGGTGGCACGGATTGAGGGCATAATGAGGACGAAAGGGATAGAGGAGGCGGGGTGACAGTGAGCGGGTGTGGGCGGACTGTTGATTGGGTCTGTGAAGGCGTCTTCTGGATGGCAGCGCTGTCAGAATACTGAGGAATATTATACGCAGACGGGTTCTGGCTGGGTATACCAACCCGTCGCAGATAATAGAGATTAATGATTGACGCATGTCTTGTTGGGTCTAGGTCTGGACAGGGAGCGAGATCCAAACACGAGGCGGGTGCTGGTTTACTCCCGCCACTTTCTCAAAAACAGGCGAGACGGTGTATCTGCACAGGCGAGGATCACAGTGCCAAGGTCTTGCATAAATGTCGGTCATAAGATGTGAATAGACAATCATTAGTCCGCGGAACGTACAATCTGGGACGTATCCGACAGGTCATTACTCGGATCACCGTAAACCACATTATGAACACCCTTTGCTCATGGACCCCTCATGCGCCCGATCACCGCAACCATAGTGGCAGGCCTCCCACACCTCTGTTTTCTTTACACCTTGGGGTCCTTAAACACGTACCCCATAACCACATCCCTGGGCAGCATGTCCAGGTACCCCACATTATCGCTGCTGAAGTTGGGCGTAAACTTGACCGTTTTGTGGTCCACGTCCTTGCCCACGAACTTGGCGTGGTACCGCACGGGGCTCACCTCCCTGTTCGCCCACGACTCGACAAGCTCCTTCGTAGACTCCGGGAGGACGACCGGCGTGGGACACTGGTACCACCATGGCGTGTGCACGAACGCGAGCATGATCCTCGCCTCGTCACTCGGATTCGCGATTCCGGCATGCCACAGCCTCAAGTCCCTAACAATAACGCTGCCCTTCCTAACGGTCGGCTGGATCGGCGGCGCGTACTTCCTCCTCTCTTCAAGCAGCTCGTCCCGGATCCCAAACTCCGTCTCGAGCGACTTGTCGTACTCGCCCACATTCCCGTCTCCCCTAGGCGCGTTCTCGTCGGCCGGGTGCCCGCTCCGGTGGTCCCGGAAGGTGGTGTCGCGGTGAGAGCCGAGCCACAGCTCGGTGGAGCCGTTAGCGGGGGAGACGTCGGTGAGGTAGTAGTTTGTGACGAGGGCGAAGGGGAAGGCGGCGTGGTTGAAAGTGAGGTCGGCGTGTACACGCTGGCGGGCGCCCGCAAAGCCGCCGAGGGCGGTGTTGCCGTTGACATAGTTGACGCGCGGATTAGGCCCCAGGATGGCAGTAGTGACGGTCGCGGCGGGCTGGTTGGCCCAGATGTCGGTGTGCATCAGGTGAGGGGAGAGGGGAGGCCCTTGGGACATATTGCCCGTCGGGCGGCCGTCGATAGAGTTCTATTGCCTTGGGTTTAGCTGCCGTACCAGTGAAGTATTTGGCCACTTCCCGTGAAGTGTGGTTCTCAGATATTGAACGGGTACGTTAAGAGGGTTTGGCCTACGTCGTTAAAGTGCGTGGTAGGCAGCTTAGCCATTGCCTCGGCCTCGTCGACGAGGATGCTATTCAGCTCGTCGCAGTGCGCCGTATCGACGGCGTTCTCGAGCACCACCAGCCCGTCGCGGTGCACGGCCGAGACGGCCTCGCCGACATGTTCCTCAGTGAGAATACCCGTCGTGCGCTCCTCGTCGGAGAGGCGCACGACATGCGGCTCCTGGAAGCGGAGTGGCGCCATTATCGCCTGTATAACAGGTAGGTAGTTCGACTAGGATGGGAATTGGGCCGAACAGAGTGAGGAAGGGAAGGACCAGTTGGTTATGGCGAGAGTTTTTTCTGCGGTGGGAAGTGGGCGGCATGAGAGGAACGGAGGGAGGGCGTGGTCGAGTGAAGGTATCACAGGGAGGGCAAATATATCAACACACCCAGGCGGCCCCCCCCCCCCCCCCACCTACAAGAGCCGACTTTTCGAGAAGGAAACGCCGCTCCGCCGGAAAGTGGGGAAGTGGATAAAAAGGGCACCATCACCTTACCGTCGACCCGCCTTTACATACACGTTTTCGGAAATAAAAAAAGAAGATGTGTGGCCCCTATTCGATTGTGGGAACCAAAACCCGCAAGCAGAAAAGAATCGCCCTCAGCGTCGTGGCTCGGCGCGGGTCTCATCACGCTCCCCCATCCCTCAGATCTGAGCCCGATTACCCGTCTCGGCTTAGCGCAGTGGGCCTTGCCTCGCCCATGTGGGAGGACAATGGCAGGCTGTAGTGCCGGACATGGAAATGAAATGGTTGTTTTTTTTATACCTGTTTGTTGGGATTGGAGGGAACTGGCTTTCACCGTTGCACGACATGTGGAAGGGGTGGGCTTTGTCGCTTCCGAACCGATACTGCGAGGATCGGGGGTGGTGGGAAGGGGCGGAAGGGTGGGGCGCCGCTGATAAGTGGGGTCGGGGTTACGGGACGGGTGGTAGCACGAGAGATCCGTTGGAGCCGAGAGTCCGATGGTGCAAAACGCGAAGGCGCGTTCAACTGTGGATGGGCGCCTTGCAGGGCTGAGTCATCAGCTGTAAGCGTGGATTGCTCGTTCTTGGGGGTCCAGCCGGCATCAGCAGTGTCAGCAACATGCAGAGACCATTCCAACCGATACGCTTGGAGTGAGGAACGAAGTATCTGGGAAATGGATCAAAAGGGAAGATCCGATCCGGTTTGACACACCCTTCCAAGCGTTCTAATGACCTGCTTTGGTCATGCTTATCGGCTCCTCCTGTTGGTCAAATCCCCAATTCCTTTCTTCATTCTGGTTAGTCATATTTCGTCGCGATGCCGAGCCCCCTCTACTTTGTCGTTTGCCACCCAAATCCGGGCGCAGAACTTTTGGGGCCTCCAAAGCTTTTTCGGCTCTCCCTGCTTAGTCACGAGGTTATTTTGACATCCTGGGTCAACACGTCGAGATCTGGTCCGATATGGAAGACATGGGCTTCCTCCACTTGCCCAGATACGGACAACATAGGTTCGCCTTCCCCTTAAACGTTGTAAGCGTGATGCTCTTTTATGGAAACATGTTGGAAACAAAAATACTCTCTGTGGCGCCCACCCCGGCATTCACCAGGAACGGCGTCGCCCCTTTGTCGTGATTGAGTACCATGTCACGATGTCTTCACTTTTAAAAGGAGGGTTCTTCCCTCATGCTTCCTGACTGTTCCATCGTGATCTCCATTATCCCAATCACCATTCCAACGCATGGAATTGGACGTCTAGGACCCACAGGAAATCGAGTTCTTGGAGTACCTTGGAGAGGACAGCCACTCCAACGCTGTCTAGATACCTACGCTTTGAAGCCTGTAAGTGAACCGCTGCGTAACAACGAGGCAGAAACGAGAAGGCATATACGGGGAGGACGGTACGAAGGCGTTGTGGGAGGGCGGAAGGAGCTGTGTCCTTCCTAAACATTGACTTGTCCTGTACCATCGGACCATCCCTTCTTGCAGTTTAGGTTCGTCAACAACACTTGGTTTGGCTTGGCCAAAGATTCCTATCTGGAGGATGATGTGGAGTCGACCGCCTTTTCCGAGTCCTCAGAGCCGTTCTATGCCGAGTGTCGTGACTTTGGCCGTCTGCTGGAAGCTGGTGCTGGTCACGAGGATCTGGCTGTTTCTTACTTCGGATACGTGCTCTTCAGTGAACCGAGGCCGCTACGAGAAACAAGCTCAAGAGTAAGCGCCTCTCCTTTGACTTGAACGATTGGAAAATATGACTTCTCTTTTTTTTGAGGGCGGAAAGAAGCGATTGATGCCGGGCCTGAAGCACACCTTGTTCAACTTGCTTGACATGGGCCCTGCATGCCGCTATATTTGTAGCTCGGAGCCATGGTTTCTATCATGGATTATTTCGTTTCACGCCTATCATTACTTCCCTTATACTTCCCTTACAGAGGTGCCATGGCTCGGGGGCTGCACTGTGTGATAGGGGAAGAGGGTGCCTGTCGACACATGCACGTCAGCACCAGCCGTGTCAGACCGGGATTTATCTGCCGCCACTGGAGAAGAGCGTGCGTGGGCGCTTTGCTGATACAAGGCATTGTAAAAGCCGCCGGGATTCCTGTGCAGTTAATTAACTCTAACGTCGCTCACCCCTCAACCGGCCACCCCCCTCAACCGGCCACCTAAAAACTCCTCACCGCCACTTCCACCCACCCACTTCAATCTATAATATCTTCACCAAATTTTATCCGATTCCTGTCAGACTTTGGATTATATTTCTATAACTAATAATGAAAAACTATACCGAAAATGAGGTCAATGAGGCCCTAGAATCAATCGCAAATGGCCAGTCAGTCCGGAAGGCCTCCGCCTACTGGGGGGTTCCAAGGTCAACACTTCAAGACCGTCTACAGGGCTCCCAATCCAAAGCCACTGCTGCATCTAGCCGTCAGAAGCTATCGACAACCCAGGAAAGCCACTTAGTCCAATGGATACAGATCCAGGCTGCTCTAGGGCTCCCACCAACTTATCAACAGATCAGGGAATTCGCTGAAAGAATCCTACGCCTACAAGGGGGTCCCCAGACCCTTAGGAAAAACTGGTTCCAAGCCTTCCTACGTCGGAACCCTTCTATCAAGGTCCAGAGAGCCAGAGCTATCGATTCACAACGCATCAATGGTGCATCAACTGACACAATCAGGACCTGGTTTCGATATCTATCCCTCCTAGAGATCAAGGCTATCCATCCAGCCAACCGGTATAATATGGATGAGACTGGTATTTTAGAAGGTCAAGGGTCTAATGGCCTAGTCCTAGGATCTACACAATCCCGGAATCTACAGAAAAAACAGTCTGGATCTAGGGCCTGGACTACTTTGATCGAATGTGTCAGTGCAACTGGCTCTGCAGTGCCACCCCTAGTTATCTATAGGGGCCAGTCTATCTAACAACAGTGGTTTCCTTTAGACCTTTGACCTTATACTGATTAGAAGTTCTATTCAACAGAAAATGGCTGGACAGACAACAAGACAGCTATCTACTGGTTAAAGGAAGTCTTTATCCCTACCACCTAACCTATAGACCTAACTTTAGCTCAACTACTTATCCTAGATGGCCACAAGAGCCATGAGTCTACTGAATTTATGTATCTTTGCTATACGCATAATATACACCTATTATATCTGCCTCCTTATATGTCCTATGTCCTTCAGCCCTTAGATCAATCAGTTTTTAGGCCTTTGAAGACAGCCTACCGGAAAGAGCTTAGATATCTGGAATAATGGAACGATTCTACAATAGTAGGGAAAAGGAGCTTCCTTAACTGCTATCGGAAGGCACGCCAATCAGCTCTTACAGCCCAGAATATCCGGTCTGGGTGGAAATCGACAGGTCTATGGCCAGTGTCTGTAGCCCGCCCCCTACTCAGTCCACTACTCCTTGAGAATTCCACTAAAGCCAGCAGCAAGGTCAACTCTACCCCGGATAGAAGCCCTAGATCTAGGTCTATCCAGCAGTAGGATATAGCTGCATCTGCAGTCACATAGTCGACCCCTAGAAAGGTTATTGACCTACATAACCAGCTGGCCCTCTATAGCCAACTAGATCAACCTACTAGTACACAACGGCTTCTATTCCGGAAGGTCCAAAAAGGCTTTGAAGAAAAGGACAACTAACTGGCTGCCTTACAGTCTTGGGTCTAAGCCCTTGAGGAGCGAGTTAAAGATACAAGACCTAGGAAAAGGAAGAAGGTCTAAATCAGTCCAAATTCGAAGTTCGCTGATATCAGAGCTATCTACCGGGCGCAAATTGAAGCAGGTGATAAAGATAATAGTACGGCTGAATCTAGCGACTCTGAATTATCTAGTGAGCCAGAAGACTGTATTATCGTTACTTCAAAAAGGGTGGACAATTCGGGTTGAAGGAAGGGCCTGGGGTTTTGTGGATGGATTTTGGGGTGGCCGGTTGAGGGGGGTGGCCGGTTGAGGGGTGAGCGACGTTAGATCCTTCAATTCCCAGCACATCGCCAACTATTCCGACCCGAAAATTTCCATTTTAATCCCTTTGTTACTATAGTGGCCCAGAAAAAGATCTCGCAACAAGCCACTTTCTATCCACCTCTTTCAAAAGAAGAAAAAAAAAATCCCAAAGGCGCGCCCATCTAGTCATAAACAACTTCAAGATGTTCGACGACTTCCGACCGCGGCACATACCCGCCCTCTTCACCGCGACCGCCCAACTCCTCGGCGGCATGTGGGCCCACTTCGGCCGACACGGCGCACGAAATGCCATGCTCGGGTACGGCCTGCCCCCGCGCATCGCTGACGCCCCAGAGGCGTGGCCCATCACGAAGGGCATATCGGGCCGCGCGACCGTCCTGGGCCTGCTCATGTTCGTCTTCTACTTCCGGCGGCGGTACGACGTCCTCGACACGTTCATGGCGGTCATGGGGTTCTACCTCGCCATTCTGGACCCGTATGTCCTGTGGGGACTTGCCAGTAAGAGGTGGTGCATCTTTCGGGGAGTCAGTACCTTCGCGATCGGGCTGATGGGGTATTACGGTTTGACTGCTGGCCGGTGAGGAAAGGTGAGTGATTCGGGGCCTCGATAGCTGCGACATGTTTTGGGCAGGTAGTAGCGGGTGCGGGTAGTGGATAGCAGTGCTAAGAGAGAAAGTGTTTATCGCTTGGTGCATTCTACGATTGTCCCTTACTAGTCGAAGGTCAACAAGTCATGAAGAAAGAACGTTATGATTTGCCAGCTCTTCTGACGTGTTAGTCATAACCTAAAAGGAATCTGGACCTTGGTTTCAATTAAGCTAATTGACCTTACTAAATTAAGACCGTTGGAGCTGGGAAGAAGGTGCTAGGAACGTACCGGGGGGGCACGGTGGGGCGACGTGGAGCACCCGCGATCAACCAAGACGATGAGATGTGATTTGGGGAATCCTTCACCGAAGACCCTCGTCTTCTCTCCCACAGCGGACCCACGAAGCTGAGGCAAGCAAAGATCCCATCGGTTCCGCCACGTCCGGATTTGTGCCGTGGCCCGCAGTGACACCGGTGGCTTGCGCCAGTAGCTGCAGCCCCATCACACCCACCGGCAGATCCTCCGCGCTGGGGCACACGGCGGGCGGCGGGAGGGATGCTCTTCCCGACAGCGTTGCAATACTGAATCCTAAAAGAAGTGAATATGACGACGGGAGAAAATTGGGTGAAGTCAATATTATTTCAAGGGGGAAACAGGGCGCGGAAGTAGACGATAGCGGCCCTGCCCGAACTTGTTGATCCGCAGGCATTTGAACGCACTCAGCAAAGCTCCAGGCTGCTGTCGTTTACAACTGAGGGATATTTACCCCTTGCTTGGATCGGCAATGGGGTCAGGGGTGGTGCGCGGGCCATCTCGCTTCTCTTGAAGAGGACGTCATCGTCTACACAAGATCATCATAAAAGCCATGATACTGATGGATTATGCGGTCGGGAAGAGGGGGAGGGGTTTGCTTCGTTGGTCACCAGAGAACGGAGTCAAGAAGGAAAAAAGAAACGAAAAGGAAGCAGAAAAAGGATAGGAAAGGGTAGCCGTGGCCGTGTTTCTTTCTGCTGACTGACTCGGGGGATCGGTTGTCCATCAGTTGGAAAAGAAAACTTGAAAATTTAAGCTGGGGCAGGTTTCACCGCGGGGAGTACCTGACCGTTGCTATGTGGACTTTTTGTTTCTGTTTGAGGTAGGCCGCTTTCCCTGGGGATGTTGATGAGTTGTGGTCTTCTTACGTCTTCAAAAACTGCAGTTGCTCTCCTTCGACGGGAAGGCTTAGGTTCCTTGTGGCCTTGCTAGAAGGAGCCTGTCGGTCTTGCCATGGTGTATGTTAAGTTCGATCGGCTGAGAGGGTCTTACCTATCACCTGTTAGCATTAGCATGTACTGGTGTATCTACCGCCGAGGGGATGTATAGATGAAGCGCGTTGAGAACAGAGAGAGATGTTTTCGGGATGCAAACACCTCTACGTCCTATGCTAGACTTTGTCGATGATTTTTAGACACTTCAGGTTGTATATGCCCGTTCCTTTGAGTCACGTTCAACCCGGGTTAAGAACGAGGAACGATGCACCGGCATCGCGATGATTGTGTGATGGGGTAGCAAGCACTAAACAGGGCTGTTCCCACCTCCTTGGCTCTGCGAACGAGACCTGTTGTGGTTCTATATGCAATCTCTTTGTGGCTGGCGTTCCATGTGAACAACTCCTTACCAGTATCAGCAGTCACGGCCGCGTCTAGCCGATCTCGGAGGAGCGGATTGCGGCAGCTCTAGTTTGGAAGCTGGAATCTCTCTATTTTCATGTACTCGCAGATTCCTCATAGGGAAGTAGTATGGTCAGGGTTCTTTTGTAGTGATGTGGTCCGGAATGGGGGATCCGCGCGGACCGATTTCCCAGGCTTTGTTGACTAAGGGCACTGCTGCACCACATTCCAACCATGTCAAGTTGTTGAACGTAGGCTGGTTAATGAAATGAACTGTGTGGGTATGGGACTGGGATTCTTCTCAGCTGTGAATCTCTACAGTTTTCTAAGATTTCCAAAATCTTCGGGTCCTTTCCAGACACTCATCCTCTTCCTCACTCTCTCTTATGGCTTGCTTGTAGCGACGATCTGAGTCTGGTCAGCGGTAGTCGTCAAGCATAGCCGTGTTGGGGCAAGTATAACCTAGATTGGGGCTTCCGAAATGATGTTCGGCAGGAAAACCGGCCTCTTCACGGGCGCTATCCATATTCTACCACGCAGGCGGTGGACAGACAAGTAGCCGGTAAATAAATCATCCCTTCAGTTGGATTAATTTTTCCAGGAATCCTCTCTCTCCCCAGTCCTCCCCTGCCAACCCCGCCAACAACAAAACAAGCGGGCAAGTGAGGTCAACAGTTGGAATGGTGCAGCGTTAAATAGGCGCACAAGTTTACTCTTATACTAACGCATGACGCTGTTATATTTGCCGAAATGGTGGGGAGAGACTGTATGTATACTCGGGCCAATACTTTTCAGTCCACCTTAACGCAAATTTTCCCCACATGCTGCCCACTAGCTAGGTACTTGTAAGCAGAAACCACCTCCTCCCGGCTGAACCCGAATTCCTTCTCCACTGGTAGCGCGAGGCCCTTGGAGGTGACGAACCGCGTCACGTCCTCGAGCTGCTGCTTAGACCCGATGATGATACCGCGGACGACAGCCCCTTTGGAGAGCGCCATCCCCGCCACATCGGGCATCTTCTCCTGCGGGCACGCGGCCAGGAAGCCGATGACGGCGATGATGCCGCCGAACGCCACTGCGTTCAGGCTCTGCGCGATGGTTCCGGCGCCGCCGTTCTCCAGGATGATGTCGGCGCCGCGGCCGTCGGTCAGCTTGAGGACCTCCTGGGACCATTCCGGGTGGGTCTTGTAGTTGATGACGTGGTCGGCCCCGTAGGTCTGCTGCACGTGGCGTAGCTTCTCGTCTGAGGAAGAGGTGACGATAGTTACTGCGCCCGCGGCCTTGGCCAGAATGAGGCCTGTGATCGAGACGCCGCCGGTACCTTGCTATGTCAGAGCCCGCATCTTATGATGGGAAGGGAGGGAAGGGAGTCCAGGTTGGGGATAGGTTGGGACGTTATCTTACCGAGGAATAGAACCACCTGGCCTGGCTTGAGGGGGTTGTTTCCATACAGTGCGTTCCAGGCGGTTGTCCCCGTGCAGACCAGCGATGAGAGCTGCGAGTAGCTTAGCGTCGTCTCCTGCGGCACCCTGACGACAGCATTGCTGGGCAGCGAGATGAATTGGCGCAGAACGCCGTCAGTGGGGCCACCCAGGCCGTGATGCCAGTCCTTGATAGTCCCGTACTGAGTGGCCAGGTCGAACGACGCGATGACCTTGTCACCCCGCTTGAAGCCGTCCACCTGGCCGCCGACGGCCTCCACCTCCCCGGCGAGGTCGGAGCAGGGGACTACGTTTTCCTTCACCGAGAAGGGGTATTTACTCGTGATTATAGCGTAGTCACGGTAGTTCAGCGCTACGCTGTGGATGCGTATGAGGACCTCATGAGGAGCGGGCTCTTGGACCTTCTCCTCGTGGACCTTGATGTCCTCGATGGAGGTACGGTTCGATAGGCGGAAGACTGTCTGCGTCGACATGGCTGCAGTTGAGCGTTAACTGTGTGAGATATATTTTACGAAAGCCACGGGTCTTCGGGTGGTGAATATATATTATGCGTACGCTAACACAACATGGTTGAGCTGCCAGTGGCCCATTTGTAAGCAATGCGCTCCGTGTCAGGGTGACGTTTATTTAGTGCACAATATTCACGTCATAGATTTTAGTGCCGGCTCTTCTCACCGCTGGACTAGAACACGGTAGGTCGGTAATGGCCCTCTACCGGGGCTCAGTTGTCTACTTCAAAACGCGCATCGGCCCGAATCTGTCGCTGGCGAATTGTAGTGAAGCTCTGGACGGCTTTCCGTGGGGAGAGTGGATACGTGACTCGGATACGATCCAGACCCATTGGTGATAGGCACTTCCAGACCAAACGTCGAGGCAATCCGGTGGGGCCAGTTTCTCCGCAAGTCCGAGGAATTTGGCCTATGCGGGCATGGCCTAAACCATGTAGAATTCGACGCTGTGGATCCAAAGCTGCAACGCTGTCCAAGCGTCATGTCCTACACTGGTAAGAAACCAAGGAAGAAGTTTCAACTATCTTATTCAACCCATTAGAGAGAGCCCCTCCTCATTACTCTCCCGGCCCTGTAAGTGATTCCTGGTCGATCAGGGCCGCCTACTTTGCTAGTAGTAAGTGAATGGGGATTTCATGTTGGTTGCCTTGAATATCGCCATGGAACGAATGCCTCGAACCAAAAACCCTGTGAAGTCATGTGTGCCTAGTACCAAAGGACATAAAGTTCTACCTCCACCATAGATAAGACCCAAAACAAAACCGGACAGTCAGCATGAGGATTGGATTTATGACCTTGACGTTACCCCTAGGCCGTCTTAGTTTACGACATACCACCGCCATGCTTTAACGCCAGGAGGGTTTGTAAACAAGTGTGGAACACGTGTGGAACACTAGAATTTGATGGATGAGCCTATAGAACCAGCGGCTAAGCAACTCGTCCAAATTCACGGGTCAAAACCCTAGGGCATCTGCAAATAGCTCCTCGGCAACCTCGTGCATAGCATCTGTCGCGGCGCCGACGTTCGTGCCGACAAAGTACGCCTCTCTCACATCGGGCGCAATGACACCAAGAGCCTGGTTGACGTTGTTCCCGCCGTCGTGGAAGAAATACCGCCCCACGTCTGCGCTCTCCTCGTACTCCCACGCTCCGGGAGCGTACTTATCTGATCTATCACCGCTGAGGGCTGAGCCCACGAGCGCCGTGTAGGGCGTGTGGAGCGCGCGGAATTCTCCTGCGGAGAGAAGCGGGGTATCTCTCCCCAGGAACCCGTCCATGTGGAGGGACAGGAACTTAGCATACGACTCAATTGTGCAGTGGGCCGTTCCCGCGGGGCCCAGAACGGGCAGGTACTCGGCGTCAAGGGCGCTGGGAACGGGCTCCGGGTCGCCCGGGGCGTGGGGCCAGGGGTTCTCGATGTCCGGGAGCTTGTTTTGTGGGACGGGACCTAACCCGCAGCCGTCCATCCCCAACGGATCGAACAGGGCATCCTTGATGAACCCCTCCCAGCCGCCGGCTGTGTGCATGTCGATCAGGTGCCCGAGAAGAATGTATCCAGTATTAGAGTACAGGAACGTCTCCCCCGGGGCCGTCGCCGGTCCGTGTAGCGAGAAGACACGCTCAGCGATCAGTCGCCTGCCTTCCACGGGGGTGACGCTCTCGTTCAAAAGCTGCTGCCATAGGTCCGGCTCTGCGGCGACAAAGACCTCGTCGTCTAAGCCAGCGACGTGGGCGCCCAGCATTGCGAGGGTCGTGTCTTGGTACGCAGGCAGGATGTTCTCGATGTGGGGGAGGGCCTCCGGGATGGTGCTGTTCCAGGTAAAAGAGCTCTTGTTGTCGCTTATGAGAATTGCGACGAGTGTGGAAGTCATGGCCTTTGTCAGGGAGGCGAGGTAGAAGGCGTCTTTGGTGGTGAGGGCTGCGTCGTTACCGACTTTTCGGAGGCCGGTGGCGTGGGCGGTGATGTGCTCGCGGTGGCCGTGGAGGCTGATGCGGGCCGCAGCCAGACCTGGTAGATGGTGTTTCAACCGGATGGTTTCGAGAGCCGAGCTCGGCCGTAGGTCTGAGGGGTCAGCCTCGGAGGCTCTGATCTGCGTTGTAAGCAGGTCAACTGGGAAATTTGGAAGAGCACGTGGCGCCATATAGGGGTTTTCTTACGCTAGAAGCATAAAAAGGAGCGAGGCGGTCCGGATCATGGCAGCTAGTGAAAGTGAAAGAGAGATCATGATTTTCGCTAGTCCTCGTTGATTTTTGGCTCGGGCAAACAAAGAACACGAGGGGACTCGGTCATTTCTCAAAATTCTCAAAGTCGAGGAGTATTCTTACCTTATAGCAGGGCCAAACATGAAAGCTGTCAGGCTCGTGTAACCGCGTGCCGTGTCCGTCTACCCGGGAACTCTCAAGGATCCGGCACCGAAGACACGGGACGGGAGCAAATCAATGTATGCGGTAAGCTCGGAACAACATCAACGCCGGAATCTGCCCGTTTAAGTACCAATGCGACCTTCGGATGTCCCTTTTCATATCAACAGCATGGATGCAGTCTCTTTTTCCGTTGAAGGCCGTAGGTGGTCATGGGCAAAAGGAATACGTGTTGCGGTCGTCTTCGGCTGGCGACTCGGTTATCTTAATGTTAGTATTCAAGAAGTTCTCTGGCCGGTGCCACTTATTCTGAAGTATTATGTGTGCTCGTCTGCTTGGGCCGCAGCTGCAATCTGGCTCACATTCAAGTTTAGCTCCGCGGCGGAGCTTTTCACCGCGTTATACATCCACTTACTTCAACAAAATATACCTTCACACATTCCCCACCAAATAGGGAGCTAGCGGCAAGGCTTAGTGGAACAGATTTTCGGCTCCGCATAAAACTTTCGACTGCCTTCGTGCCATTTATACCTCCGTTATTCCGCTAGCCTTGACTGCGCCAGATATTCTTTCGCATCTTGTGCCGTTAAGAGAAAATTCCGAGCACAAGCAGCTCTGTCCACCTTCTCCGTTCTGGTCTCCGTGACATCATCCGTATTCATTCTGCAGGCGATATCGGCTTCCGCAACACCAACTGCTTTGAGAAGTTCGGCAAGCAGGAATCGTCGTCTCTCATACCATCCATCCGCTGTCGAGCCGGCTGTCTGCGCCGCCTTCTTCCTGAAGAGCTCATGTTCCATCCAAAGAGCATACGTTGCTGCTTGTATCTCTATTCTATCCGGATTCTGAGTTGGCTCAAATACGATAGTAGGATAGTGGTACTCATCCTTCTCGTGGTCAACATGGTAGCCCTTCTATTATCAACGATTAGTAGCCGGAAAGGTCAGGGAGAAGATTCGATTTCAAATATTGTGCCGATTACATACCTCTTTTCCCCTCCTCTTTCGAAACGAACTGAGACTCTCCTGTTTCTCCTGACACGCCTGTAGATGCTTGTTGTGGCTATTCGCCAGGAAACGGATCCAACGTGATCTCAGTTGATCAACGCTTTCTGAGGTGAAGGTTGCAATTTCGTCCTCAAGCATCAACAGCAGCTCTTCTTCTTCCTCCAGTATTTCAAGTTCATCTTCTGGAAGCATAGAAGATATCTCTCTCAGTCGAAATGGGGACGCGGCGCCAGAGCCACGGCCCCTGTGACAGCAGATATGAGTTACACCAATGTCATCAGCAGCTGCTCTGCGGAGAAATTGCAGCAGCGTTTTCCGTAAAGCCTCCGTGCCCTGGTATTCCTGAACGAGGCAGAGCCACTCCAATGTCCAGACCGGACTGGGCTTGTTCCATAGGTTCCAGTCGTAGTTAATAGGGAAGGCTGAGGTGATAGAGCACCCATCTGGGGCGCACGAACACTGGCATTCATCCGCAACAAAGATGTCCGCCCCGTGTTCGAGGCACGCCTTGATGGACTCCCCGACGTCCCAGGTCAACCAGTTCCTACAATGGTTCAGTTCAGTGATACATTTTGCCAACACCGTACGATGCTCATTGTCCTGGTGGTTCACGTCAGCTCCGTTTTCAAAGCAGATTCGAAGTATGTCGGCATTGCGGGCATTAAGGGCATGGGTGGCAAGTTCGCCCTTGCTATTAGCATGGTTGAACCTATCGTAGCCCAGCTGGATGAGGGTCTTGGCCGCTGAAGTAGATCTGACGTAATGCATGAAATTGTTGCGTTCAGCTCCACAGAACGAGTCTCTGAAAGAGAAGTTGATATTCCCACAGTTCCGAACAAGGAAGTCGAAGCAATCTTCCCATGAATTACCATCCCATCCATAAGTAGGGTTTGCGATCAATACTAGGAGAGCTCTCAGAGAAAATAGCTCAAAGAGTTTGCGACCGTAATTCGACTTGATTCTTTCCAGTGTTTGGATTGCCAGGTTGTGATTCCCGCGGAGGAGCGCGAAGGCGAGGAAGTCCCGATTCTCAATCTCACTAGATGTGGTCAAGTTGGCCCCTTCGGAAATGAGCAGTACTGCTGTATCCGTATAGCCCCGAGCGGACGCATACATCAGTGGTGTAGCCCCCCATTTGTCGATGACGTCGATTGGGTGGCCCGCCTTCAGAAGGGTTCTCACCAGCTCGATGTTGTCAACCGCTAGGTGCAGTGCAGTCTGTCCGAGAAAAGTGCGAGAATCTTCCAAAGGATTGGTAAAGCGAGATAAGAAGTCCTCCAGACGATTGATGCTTCCGCTCAGGACCACGTGATGTACCGGATGAATACCCGAGAAGTCTTCAGCGTAGTTAGCGTGGGCATTGAAGGGCTTGGACAGCTTCTAAACAAACCGTCATCACTGTGAGTTATCCTCGCCAGATACTCGACGAAAAAGGGGTCAGGTGTCAGTTTTTCATCAATCCACATAGACGAACAACCCACAGGCCACTGCTCGAAAAGGGGCGAGTCAATAATGCTCGGATCATATCCACCCCTTAGGATACAATCTAGTAGACGTAGATGTCTGCCTTCTCCAATCCATCGCGCGCAGTCGGTCAAGAAACTGTTACCATTGTTAGTAAAATCAAGTGGATTTGCCCAAAAGCACTGATAATACTGAGGGAGTATGCTGACTTTTGATCTTTATCTTTAAGAGATACTCCTAGCTCGTTTAGAAGGAGGAGTATCTCAAATTGGTCGTCCCGGAAAAGCCACGGCCCATAGCAAAGCAAAACCTTCCGGGTTATCCAGTTAGCCAGGATGAATATGAGGGAGGCCGTGAGGTTGTGCTACCTGAATGCAATCTTCCCCGCTTGGGTTAACATGGGAAAAAATAGAGGGATCCGCCCGGTTGAGTTCGATTAGCTTTTCCTTCGCTTGTGAGAGGGATACCTGGCCAACTTGAAGAAGCCAGAGCGTTTCGAATACAGGAGCAGTGTAGGGTACTACACTCGTAATCGACAAGGCCGGTCGAATCTTAAATGACCTATTGTGTGTCAGGAACTCAAAACACCCGGATATAGCCCAGGGTATGCCGAGTTTCCGCAACGATAGTCGAGCGGCGAGCCGCACCCTCGTAGCTGCGCACCACTGATTGTCACAGTTACGGAAGAGCGCCGATATAGGCGTGTATTGAAGATACCACACTCGTCCGCCGAACTGTTGAACGATATGGCAAGAACAATGGCATAGTCGAATACCGCATGACGGCGGGGTGACCTTGGATATTCGTCGAGGGAGCGTTTGATCGCGTACGAGATCGTAGCATTGTTCGTGGGACGTAATTGTTGTCTGCTCAACTTCAACAATTGTTGAAGAGTTTGCTTCCTGTAAAGTAGCCGCAGAAGGTCCAGGTCCGGTATCCTCTAACTGTGTGGGTATAGGATAGGGTCGAAGCTGGGCGAAGTTGAGTAGTATGGAGAGGGTAAAATCGGATTTCAGACGTCCTATTCTGCCCCGCAACTCCTCTATGTCATTCTTAGCCTCCCGTGAAAAGCCTGATTTTAAGCGATCCCATCTTCCCGCCTGGTTACCTTCAACCTTCCGGACCAACTGCTGAATGCTGATATTGATTTCCTTCAGGTTATTCGTGAGGGGGGGATTCCAGGCGGCTGGGAAGTCGTAACATTGCAAGACAGAGGAGATTTGATCCAACCACTCAAAATCAGCCCAGAGTTGTCTAACCTCCGCGGAGGTTTTGTGTCGGTTGAACTTTCGAATGGAGCGCAAGGTGTGGATGTGCGTCGTGATTTGATGCGCAAAAGCAGCCACCCCTACAACGATCCCGACAACTTCAGCCATCTTATGAGGAATAAGAAGATAAAATCGTAACGAGGGGGGACGGTCAGAATGTGAGGGGGATGAGAGAGAAGGAAGAGAAGTGCCGGGGCCATGTCATTTGTCTGCTGCATAACTGCGGCGCGTCAGCCTGGTCCATCCCCCATTACAGAGTGAATTTTGACCGTACATGCATTTGGAATTTCGTGTGCAACATGGGAGAATAAAATTTACAAATCGACACCAGGGGCGATTGATAATATTGGACGGACTAACAATATTACGAGTGCCCCTTTACCACTGGGGAGGTGATCTGTAGTTGGTGTAACACGAGGAGCCGCCCATCACACCCTTTTTTCCATCTGGCAAGCAGGCGTCTGATCTCATTCGCCAACGCCGTTGGGGGCTGTTTCCTTCAGAAGCGGCCAATCGCGGCCGGGAATGGATTCAGATTGCATGGACTTGACCAGCACTTACTTGGTCGGGAATAAGGGCCAACCACCCCCTGCATCACGCTCCATTGCCCGAAGCAAGTCATGTAGGAGTCTCTCACGCCGAGCTGCCGCTTCTCTCCACTAAATATTTGCCGAGCTTGGCCGCGTGGCTATAGCCCAGTTACACGAGGCTTGGGTTGGCCATTCGAAAGAAAGGTCGGGCGCGGCTAGTGAAACTGTCTGCAGAGCATCAAGCCATCCCGAGTCCCAAATTGGCACAGATTCTCTAATTTTGGTCATGTATGTTGGCCAACATCCGGAAACCTCCCCTGGAGCCTAGTGTTTGAGACAGGTGGCCATGTCATTAGCATGCTGGCTTATGGTGTTCGTGATCAAGGCAAAGGGCCGCGGTCCGGCGGCTAGCTAAAATTAGCGGGACACGCCCGGCTACATAGTCAGGCTCTGACCTCATTTTCCTGGCTTTGGCTGGAGCTACTACGTTGCGGCCAGCAAACTGAGCACTTGCGCTATAAGGCCTTTGTGCCGATAATATTTCCCTACTTTTCTTCACTTGACCACTTGACCAATTTCCCCATAGTTGTGGAACTGCCGTTAGAATGAAGATTGAAGCGGTCTACACCTGCGAGAAATGCGACAAGCTTCTGGGGGACGAGCGCAAGAAGTGCTCCTGTGGAGTTTATTTTTGCAAGGTGTGCATCGAAAGGCACTACAATCGCAACTCGGACCACCGACCAGGATGGACCACAAAAGCCAAGCAAGCCTGGGAGTGGATCAGTGGTACGATTACTTCGACCGACAGCCAGTCAAGAGCGACGCAATTTGAGAACGACCAAGTAACGAAATGGTTCGGGCTTTATGTCGAGGAAAGCGAAACGGGCCGTATGACGAGACTCGTGGAAACTCATCGGTTCTCCCGTTTGATCGAATTGTCTATCTACCACAGGGACAATAGTCCTCGCCGACAATTCCCAAGTATTACGTCGTTTGTCGGAGAAACTGGGGCTGGGAAGTCCACTTTGAGTATGTACTAACGGTTCATAACACCCCGTGATGATTGACATTTGTTAATCGGGTTACAGTCCGTTCCTTGATATACAATGCCACTGAATCTGTTAATTTCAACACATTGGAGGCTCCAGTGCCTGGGGCCCAAACAGGGACGACCGTCTGCCTTCCTACCACCGGCGAGGTCAATCTCTACCTCGACCCTCAAACTTTCGGTACCTCGGCACCACAATTTTTGGCGGACTGCGAGGGTATGCTTGGTGGTGAGCCTATCGCTGCGAAGCATCAAAAAGAGTGGACTAAGCACGGCAAGCGATACGAGCTACAGCCTAAGGATGGGAAGGAGATTGACCGCCAGACTGCTGTCATGTCTGTCTACCCGCGCTTCCTTTACCTCTTCAGCGACGTCATCTGCATGATCACGAGAAACCAAAAGGCCTGGGCACATTCGGCAGTCAAATTGCTTGAGTGGAGTCAGGTCGGTGCCCATCACACGGTCAACCAGTCTACCCTGCCGGCACTGATAATCGTCCTTAATGGCCCTGCTATTGAGAACGAGGCATGGATCTCCAACGACCATGACGCTGCAACAAGAGATTTCTTCATGACCGTTGAGCAGGAGATCGATAAGAACGCCGCATTGAGGGAAATGGCAAAAAAAGTATGACAGTATTAGTATATCCCGAACTCCTCTTGTATACGCTGAAACAATACTAACGAGACGTATAGCATGGGGACAAGACCATGAGGGATTTGTTTCTCAGAAACTTCTCGACCGTCTATGTGCACTATATCCCCCTGGATGGTTACAAGACTCTGGGAAATCCTGACGTGATTATGCCGCAAATTGAACGACTTTCACAGCGAATCCGGGAAGATACCGAGCGAGTTCAGAAAGAACGTGCCAATACCTGGACTCGCTTTGATGCAAAGGAACTAGGCAATGCTTTTGACTACGCCTTTAAGCATCTAGCGTCCGGAAGCGATGAGCCGTTTGACTTCGGTCAATGTCGACAACAGATGTCCCTTCCTACGACTCTGGAAGGTCATTTCGCAGAGTTCCTCAGTCGGTGTATGTATAACCACGTGGAGGACAATTTTGACGCCGCTGCTGAGGTTATGGGATCCTGCATTGTGAGACACTCATTGAAGTCACATGGGCCAGGTAAGTAGACTACATTCCCAATAATAGGCCATACCTGTATACCCTGATATGTCTGACACATTGCTAGAACTTCTCCACCCTTCAGCCATATTTAAGACAGAGCTTAGAGAGGTATGCCGTCGAGCCTTGAGCCAGTTTCTTGACAACAGCCTACCGTGCGCATACATCCACTTGGAGACTAGCGAAAAATGCGTCAACGTCAAGACCGGGCACGCCAAGGGACACCAAGCCAAGGGAGGGTATGTCCTCGCGGAGGGGGACTTTGTGGACGGAGCATTTGATGTCGACAAATTTCTGGAGCTTATTGGCAGCAACATTGTCAAGATCCTAAAGACAATCAATGAACATGTGGACTCAGACAAGGAGGCGAGGCGCCTCTCTGCTGCTGCCCTACACAGATCCAGCCTCGAATCCTTTCCGAGCCGGTCATTTTGGGAAACGTCTTTTAGTTTTGAGTGGATCGATATTTTCAATAGGCGATTCGGGCACACATCCGGCGCCCAGTTGACAGTCAGGGCCAGCGTATGCTATGCATGCCTTTTTGGACGTCCGGAGTATACCCTGCCGTGTGGTCATGTCATCTGCTTCGACTGCCTTCGAGAGTTTGACCAATCTTCGGACAAGTACCCTGGCATTGCTGTGCATAATGTCTGCGTACTTTGTGGCTCGACAGATGAGAAGGAAGGCAAATGGCCGTACAGAGTGGAGTACCGTCCAGACTTAAGTGGTGTCCGCGTACTATCCCTGGATGGCGGGGGCGTGCGCGGAATCATTCCGTTGACGATTCTTCAACGCCTTGAAGGACTCGTTAATCTTAACATGCCACTAGGGGAGCTATTTGACTTAATTGTTGGGACTAGTTTCGGTAAGTCGAGCTCGACCTTCTTGCTCCTAGACCTCCCACTGCTAAGCCTTTTATAGGTGGAATTATTGCACTTGGCCTTGGCGTCCACAACTTCAGCACTGAACGGTGCAGTACGCACTTCAAATCCTTATGCCGGGAAGGCTTTATTGAGCGCCCATGGACTAAAAGTTGGTGGTTGGGTTGGCTCAGTAGGCTATTTGTCAACTCCATTTACGAGACTGGGCCCCTTGAAGAATGCCTTATGGACACCTTCGGAGCAAAGAAGCTATTTGGGCATAGTGGGAACACCACTAGGGTCGCGATAACTACAACTGTGCACTCGGAGTGCCGCCTGCTCACCAACTACAACTGGGGGGACAGAAAGCGATACCTCAACTCGAACATCTATACCTGGCACGCGTATGTAACCATGTGCTTCCCGTTTTGCGACTCGGACGGTGGTAACTGACCGTGATAACTCCTTAGCGCACGATGCACCTCCGCAGCTCCAACGTATTTTGAGCCCTCTTGGCACGATGGCACCCAATGTCGAGATGGTGGCCTGAGGGAAAACAACCCTGTACACGTTGCTCTGCACGAAGCTAGATCCATCTGGGGCTCTGATGCAACCTTCGACCTGATGCTCTCTTTAGGCTGCGGACAAGCGGAACATCCTCAGCTTTGGCCGAGTTCGATTAGCATTATGCCCAACTGGTTAACATGTCTATTCACGACATTAATTGGGACCATGAACGGCGATAAGGCCTGGCAAGAGTTCTCAGAGGGTGTTGACCAGCCGCTGCTTGACCGCTGCGATCGGCTAAATGTCAAGTTTCCTGGCGGGACTGAGCCAGGATTTGATTCCACAGCTTCAGTCTCACAGATGGAAAGATTGGCACAATGGTCCAAATTTCAATACCACGTTCCACAAGATCGCTTCTCCCCAGTCTCTGCAGCTATTAGCCAGGACTCGCTGGAGGTTCTTGCTGACAGACTCAGAGCCTCGCTGTACTTCTTCGAGCTAGGGTCAATGACCCGACAGGACGATGTCTTCATTGTCAAGGGTTGGATCTGTTGCCGCCTTTCTCCGGACAGACAATCTTACAAGAGCCTCGTTGAGGGGACCTCGTATTTCCGAGTCAAGGGTCAGACGGTCGGAATTCACCCAATGCCGGAAGGGGCGAGACTCAAACTAGACGTCTCTTTTCAGCAGCAGGTATCGGAAGCCTCCGAGCCTATTCGGATAGATGCGCCGTTTTGTCATCGGTCTTTAGTCACCATCAGCGGATTTCCGATGACGTTGAAGGCAAGTTCGCGCACTTACCTGCTTCCGTGACATTCTAACGAAAACTGTCAATAGATGTTGAAGACATACTGGGAGGCAAAATAGCTCGGGATGCCTGGAAGTCGCGGTTAGGAGTCCTTTTATGCAGCTCGGATGGAACGGGGTGAATGATCTTTGTGTGCATTTGGGTTGTTTCAATCCGTTTGAAGATTGTGTTTTTGGGAGGAAGGGTCACGTACTAGGCAGGGCCTGTGCTTGTGCGCCCCCGTCCTCAGTAGGTAGCCTGTTGCCCAATACCTTTTCCTCGCTAGGCCAGTCACCTCACAGCGTTGGCCATTGCCTGTTAGCAGAGACAGCGCATAAGACTATGGTTAGGACATAGATAGGTGTACAATGCGGAGGCTGGCCGAGGCGACTAATAATACTACGAAGTGACGGAATTGGTTTTTCATTCTCTTCGTCTAAATTTCGCCCCTTTTACGACTCGATAATGAACATTGGGACTCGGAGTTGAATCTGATAAGACAGGAGCAGCGGATTCTCTCCGGGAGGGGAACGGTTGGTGGGCGGCTCCCATGGCCGGACTGGGCCATCTCGGGGAACGGATATCCGAGTCGAAATCACGCAGGAGCCTTAATTAGACGATTACATGAAGTCAGACTGGGTGTCGCGCTTGGTGTCGGGTGCTTAGGGTCTGGCTCCTCTGGCTTCTGTCCCAGCGATAGGAGTACTAACATCATCGAACGGTGTATTTTTGTCGTTATTGTCCCTGCCGCTTTATCATCATTTCCTTTGTCGTCATATAGCTACGCGATAATAGTATTATTAAAAGGTAGTCCCTGCGCCTCGAGCAGAGACTCGATCGATCTGTCACGTCCTTTGACATATTCCATTTTGACAGGGCAAGTGACGCCATCGGCGAACGCTTCCCAAGGGTTTAGGGGACAATAACTTGACAGTGGAATCCTCTATGGAACCATCTCTGTTTCTGTTAAAGGTCGTGACAGCACCTGTACCAGGGCATCGCGACCTTGCCTGTGTCTTAAAATTTTCGCTCCTCATCTTGATTACAAGACCCACTGAGTAGACATGTGTAATTCCAGGGGCTTTGCGACTCTTTTATGGACTCTTGGATTTTGGTCAAGCTGTAAGAACCGCAGACACCGCTCATGAGTCCGAGTATTTGACTGGGCATGAACGGATAGTGATAGGGTGCCTGGAAATTTGCACGTGGTGGAGACACACGCTCTTTCCATATGGGAACTATTTGTTGCTTAGCTTTCTTGCTAGAACATCTCGATGATAGCACAAGTTCTTGGATCTCGAACCTATCACGTACCTGGCCTTGAGACACAAGGCCAATCAGATCTAAAGCCTTCCGCACGAACGCACGCAGCTCCTTCAGTTCCGTTTTCTTCAAGTACACTTCACCCGAACTAATTACATGAATTCCCTGTCAATGCGCAGAAATATAATACGGCGTTGCTTCGCTATATAACAAGACCCCAAGCCACGAAACTTTGGTATAGATACGCTCTAAAATAACATGGCACCCTTCCGTCTTTCTTCGAATACCGAATACGCTTTTAATATCAATAATCTCCCGAACGTTCCCAGTCAATCATAGGATGAGCCTCCTCCTAAGCGGTATGAGCTGCCAGGTGGACAGATAAAGGGCCTCACGCTGCGTTCTGGAAAAAAAGGCGACCTGTGCTATGCCCCATGGGTATATGAAGCGAATGGAGAAGTCCCGTCATCACTAGAAGATGAATCCTCGGCGATCTCTAAACGAGACTTTCTGATGACTTTGCGGAAGGCGTTTGAAACAATCGCTACTACACCTTGTTTTGGGATGAATAATGTCCCGTCCTTTGCAAGTTTTGCGAGTTTGAGAAGACGTGGGTCCAGCCAGTCGCGTGGAAGAAAGCAGTGCTCACAGATTGAACCGGTTAGATCCACAGTACAGAGCCATCCGCTTTTGTCGATGAACGCAAAAACAGAGCCCGGCGTCTGAGGCTCGGTCCTCCCACAATTCTCTGTCGCGATGTGGCCTAGGGATATGTGAACCGAATTGACAAGAGATGGCGGGTACCTGGAGGCCTTTAGCGTCTTCTGCTGGTCATGCCATGCGGTATTGATATCCGACATCTCGACAAGAATGAGCTCGAGATAGTCCGGGGATCCTTGAGCCGAGTTCTGGATAAGTATTTGCGCCTCGCCACCAGATATTACAACGTCAGTGACAAGATCGCTTTGATCCGGCTCGGTGATGCCGTAAAGTGGCTCGGGAACGCTCGGGAGAGATAAGGATAGGGTAACAAGACGCTTAAGATCCTGCCATCGGAATATGGACACGGCTCTTGGCTGAAATCCCAGGAGTAGCTCCTCATTGCCACTTCTGTGATTAACCCAGTGGAGGCGCGGGCTAGTCTTAGTCTTGTGTATCCGCTGAAGATGCCTATTTTGATAACTGCAAAGTGCGACAGATTCGGTTCCAGCGGCTAATATTGATGTTCCAGCCCGGTTGAATAGAATTTGACAGGGAACATCTCGCTTGTCCTCATTATCTCCCAGGTTCTCACTGCAGACTTTCTTTAGAACCAAGGGCAGCCTGCGAGATACTGCGTAGATTTCCAGCAGGAAGGTGTCATCCGCAACCGCGAGGGTTTCCTCATTATCGCTCCATGTGATTGTGCGGATCACACGATGGTAGTCACTCCCGAAGTCGCCGTGCTGTTTCCCATCTGCGCCAAAGACTATTAAGTGCCCACCGTGGTGTGCAGAACACTGAACAAAAGTTCGTGGTCCCACGCCGAGCGCCTCCACCGTGCCAGGAGGCTCTGGACTGGAACGCGTGCCCGGCCCTTCGGCTACTTCAAGATCGCTCCAAGTACGTGTAACGGAGAACCGCGCGAGGCGGTTAGGTCCCCATACCTCAACGAAGTCATGGCAAAGGCGAAATACGCTCCGGCTTCGCGAACAGACAACGAAATCTCTCGTCTGCTCGCTGAACTTTCCCTCGTAGACTGACTTTTGGTTTTGGGCATCCCAGACTTTCAGAGAGGCTCTGTCGCTGGTGACAATAAACGACCCGCAAGGGCTGCTTTGGACTCCTGTGGCACCGAAAGCCGAAGTGGCGATCGGGTACTCCTCCTGCAGGTCCTTGTCCCAAATCCAAGTGCTACCGTCCTCATAGACACTTACAATTCGCGAATCCCGAAGTTCACGCTGCTGAGATCCGGTTCGGGACCTCGCATCTTCCTTGGAACTCGGAACTTGATTTGAATTGGGAATCCAGCTCAACTGTCGAACCTTGGTGCTATGGACCTTGCCAGGCTGGAAACGGGGAGTTATCTGCCGGCACGGTCTGGATATTGGTTCGGAAGCTGAAAGATTTATCGTCCACACCGATATTGGGAGATTCTGGCATGCCGTGGCAAGAAGGGTGCCAGTTCTGTCGAACGCAGCACTGTGGACTTGCGCGTGACTTTCGCCTCCATCTTTATGACGGACGGAGCCAATGACAGAGCCCTCACTGCAGTTTTCAGTGATTGGATACTTCCAGATATCGCCCCATTCTCCACAAACTAGGATATTCTGATTGTCTGAAGTGAAGGTCAAATCCACCACATGGTTGGTTTTCGACGTCGTGAAGGTCCAGTGTCGGGTCATTTTGATTTTTGAGACTTTCAGATAGCGCTTGCCGTATACAGCAAGCATCTCCCCGCAACTACTAAAGCGGATCATCTGTATGAGCTCCTCGTGAGAATAAGTTTGCACCTTTGTGAAAGTGGAGGTTGAGAATAGGAGAATCTTGTTGGAACAGGCGACAGCAATGTGCTCGTGGGACCGGATGATCATCGAAGACTCTGAGGAGACTGGAATTCTGGCCAAGGTATCATCCCACCGTAGTTTTCTAATCCCTCCGACGACAATTGAATCTGGCTCGTTTATTCGAGCGCGTTCATGTAGCAGAGAGTTCCCAGGGCAAAACGGGCGCACGAGCTCGCCTATCGCTCTGGGATACTTGAGCAGACTCTCGGAGAAACGCCCAATGATGCCAGGCAGCTCTTCTGCCCAGCGTTCCAGTCGGTGATCTAAATTTTTCGTCCTTGTCTCTCCAGACAACTTCTGTCTAAAGAGGGCTAGAGCAACAGACGCTGATATTGCAAGGTCAAGCTGGTTAACTTCACCTAACAAGGAGATCCATGATTCGACTCCTTGCCCCGCCAAGAAATTCTCAAGATCCTCGAGTATTAGCAGAACACTTGTGGTTGAGGAGATTTTGCCGAGATGGAACATCCACCCAACCAACGCGTAATTTTGGAAGGAACTTTGCTCAAGTAGAGGGGTGGCCGAAGCCATGTCCAATTTCTGTAAGGCCCGCAAGCAAGATAGCAGCAAATTTGCATGACTTTCTTCTGGATCTAGGCGGAATTCACGGATTCCCCTCCTCGTTAAAAAGCTCCGAATCGGCGTGTGTGGAAAGTGGACGCGACCCTGTTCATCAATCGTCACGAACTGCCCGCACAACCTCTCAATGTCTTGTCTTCCCAAGTCTTCAATCCCGATAAGGGATACACATTCCAGTATTTGACCGACAGTTAAGGCCAACTTTGGATAAGCAGCACATGAGAGGATGTTTGTTGCGACTTTGTATTCGCCTGCAGTCCATCGTTCTGTGATCGAGGACACGACAGCGTCGACGATACCGTCATCAGGTGTAACCGTCGTCATAATCATGTCGAGATCGCTATTGCGGGATTCGAGTGCGTGGGTAATGAATAGACTGGCCAGACAGAAGTTGCCATGGGCCCAGCCTACTATCTCGCTGGCTTTGGATCTCGAGCAATCCAATTTGCGACTGATGAAGGCTTCCAACGCGGCCCTAGCCTCGGGAGTCTCGTCAAGGTTGATAATTTTCTTTCGAAATTCCAAATTTTGGAACTGATCATCAATCACACCATTCCACCGGGTCAAGATAAGGATCTTGAGAGGCACTGATACTTTGGACAAGAAATTGAGTCCTTTGATAAGCACATCGGGAGATGCGCACATATCAAGTCCGTCAATAATCCAATATATCGGATTCTTGTATTCGGCCGCAAACTGCTGTAGTTCAGGAAGGAAGACTGTTGTCCATACGGTCCATTCCGAGTGCAAGTTGAGGCGGTCCCCGTTATTGGCCAGCGTGACGAGATGCTTGCGGAATCTTTGTGAACGATGCGCAAGTTGGAATGCGAGCGACCCGAGCAGTGAGTGTAGCGACTGCTGTGGAGCGTCTTGATTTTGAAAAGAAAATGTACAAGGCGCCTTTTTCTCAATGAGATGTGCGATAAACGACGCCATGGTAGACTTTCCAGAGCCTTGTACCCCTCGAATCCATAGCGAATACGGGGTTGCGGCTTTGTCGTTGATCCAGTCCTTGAAGCGCGGATTTCCTTCTATCCAGTCGCACGTATTGGGAGCAGATCGGTCAAGGAAGTAGGGCACCACTGCACCTTCTAGACTTCGTGTCCCAAGCCAGTCGTATAAAAGTCGTGTTTTCTCTCTCCTCGGTAACATGGAAACGCTGGGGTTCCAAGAGCCCTCTTCGCGTATACACGTCTTGAGGCACTTCAAAATAGACGTAAGGCCATCGTGCTTCCTCCCGGGGAATCGGACAAGGTTCTGGTGATTAGTTTCCATAGAAATGCGAGACTCTCCCTCGACATCAAGTGTTGCCGAGCTACGCCGAACAACGAGGTCCTGTGAATACTCAATTAGATGACTGCATAAATGCGCACCACTATACTGTCTTACGCCCAAGCACGACGTCGGTAACGTCTCATACAACGAGAATATATGCAAATCCTGTAAGGGTTGGTTTGAAATCTCGTCTTTGAAGTTGTCGTTCAGCGTATTGAGTGCCTCACTATCGGGACAGAGGTCATTGATGTATGGCTTCGATTCGAGTTTAAGGATGCGGATTAGTTTATCAAGGGCAGCAGCAGAATCGGAGCCTTTATGCGGCGTGCCCAAGAAAAGAAACCCGCAGACCCTGTTAGTGATGGCTCTATATCGCGCGTGTTTCGTTCCACTGAGATACGCCTGTTTTCCAAAATTAAGTTCGAGTCTAGAAGCATAACAGGGCCATGTATTTACCTGTTTGGCTACTAAGCCTCCCATTGAATGAGCGAGGAATATCACAGGCACCTACGTCTGTTAGACATGGATTCTGGCTCCATCACATGCGGGACAAGCTGCTCAGTTCCACTTACATTGTCGCCTGCTCCTTCGTCTTTCAATTGAAACAGTAGATTGTCAGCGAAGTCCTGTATGCCAGCTTCTGAGCGCTCGAACAGCGCTTTAAAGACCGCAGAGTTATAGCTATATGTCCAGACGCGCGCCAACTCTAGCCCTGGTTCGTCGTTCAAGTGATTCGGCCAGAAATATTGCTTCCTGGGGAGAGTAGAGTCCCATGTCCATGTACGGTGACTCGTCCCCATAAGGCCATGCAGAAGAACAACTTCCATGCAAGGCGGGCTGTTTTCGCCTGGTCCTCGGATTAGAGTCAGGGTGTTGCAACCTTTCTTGCTCCTTTCGCTGGCCTGGGGCCGCGAGCGTCTGAAGAAAGGGACAAACACCATGATGCTTCAGGCCCTGGATAATCCAACGGCCAAAGTTTAGAGCAGGTGCAAGGCTTGACATGATTCAGAGCTCTTAAGGCAGGATTGGGCACCCCCGCACTTGGCCATCACATTTAAGCGCCGCAAATGTGACTGACGGATCACATCTCCATGGCGATTGGCTCATTTGCGGTGTGACGCTCGGACCATCAGCGGCTCTTCGAATAAAAGGGCAGAGTTTACTTCTTGGGTCCTCCCATGTTTGACTAGAGTGTGATCGATCATTGTCCTCCTCGGTGTTGGGGAACTAAGAATGTCCCCAGTAGCGAACAGGGAGGCCATTATCGCAGGTAAGATAAGGCTGCAGACAGATCCTGCTAGCGGGTATTGACAAGCTGGCAGCGCTGCGGCTGCCTCCGGGATCAAAGATTACCGACACAAGAGTGTATACCTCTGACGATATCGAGGTAACAGAGGTCACTGTCGAGGAGGGCGGCTCAAGCAAAGATTATATCATCAAAGTAAGCTCATTCCTCCCCATACAGCGTCTCCGTCCCGCTAATCGGCTGGTAGCGAGCTCGCAAGGCAGACAAGGAGATCACACTAGCAGAAGAGTTCGCGAGCATAGCGGAAATTTCCCGGTTCGCGCCTGGTTTCGTACCAGTGCTACGTCACGACGACCAGCATGACGACGACCCGGAGAGAGACCGACCCGGAGAGAGACCGACCCGGAGAGAGACCGACCCGGAGAGAGACCGACCCGGAGAGAGACCGACCCGGAGAGAGACCGACCCGGAGAGAGACCGACCCGGAGAGAGACCGACCCGGAGAGAGAC
>JAMBUN010000355.1:0-20788 GCA_030271035.1 Microascus cirrosus | reverse complement strand
ACGACCCGGAGAGAGACCGACCCGGAGAGAGACCGACCCGGAGAGAGACCGACCCGGAGAGAGACCGACCCGGAGAGAGACCGACCCGGAGAGAGACCGACCCGGAGAGAGACCGACCCGGAGAGAGAAAGACCAAGAGAGAGAAAGACCAAGCAGAGGGAAAGAGAGAGGCCAAGGAGGAGTCTCAATAATATACCGACCATCCCGCCCGTTCATTGTCATGGACTTCGTCACAACTACAAAGCGACCTCCGTCAGCTCCAGCCCTTTGTTCGCATATAGCTGCCATTCACCGGTCCAGCATGTCACCAGACAACAAGGAATTCAGATTTCTGACCTACAACAATTATGCCGAAACACTTGGTTTCAGCCAGGGATATCCTCTTTGGGAGACATTCTTCACAAATCTTTTGTTAATGTTGCGCGAGTCTGTTAAAGTGGAGAGCCTAGCTTGGCTGAGGCTCCACCAGGGTCTCGACACCTTGATTAAGGAAACCGTGCCCCGGCTTCTGAGACCACTTCAGTCAGGCAACCGAAGCATCCAGCCATGTCTTGTACACGGGAACCTATCCGCCAAAAACGTCGCAACGAACTTCGACACCGGTGAGCCGGTTAGCTTCAATCCGGTCGCTATATACGCCCACAACGAATATGAGCTGGGCATATGGCGCCTTCCAATAGATGGCTTCGGTGACGACTACTTCAAGGAGTACAGGCAAAGCTTCCGGCCAGCGGAACCGGTCAGTGAGTGGGATGACAGGATACGCCTCTACAGCATCAAATTCGGTCTTGCACACCTTCTCGCAAACCCATCGGCAGAGAGCGTTCAGGAGCAGTAAGTAAAGCTAAATGCAATTCGCGGATACCAGCTGACCTTTTTATATAGGATTTTGTCAGATATCGATCTGTTGACCAAGAAGTACCCGTCATGTACGGTTTGAGTCGGGGATGCTTGGCCAAATGGAAATGATCTGTAACGTGTGCTAAGGGGCGGTTCTCGGCGTTTGGGACAGGCATATTTCAACCTTGACTGCTGAGCATATGGATAGTCTATATACAATGACAAAACCTACTGAACGTTTCTTACTATGTGCTTTGGAGTTATCAGGGGATGCAGGCAGCTTTCATAGTCCCGGCAGGCGTTAAGTGAACACAGGGTGGCCGGCCTGCGCAATATGCGTATGCCTTTCTTTACTTCCTGTTGACGGTAGAAATTCACCTATTACACGAAACACACGTATATTCACTTATATGGGAACTAGAATTCCGATAGAAGCGAAGGGTAGGCCCCTAATGTAGAGGAGAGAGTTGCCAGAGAGATTCCCTAAATAAACGAGGCGAGGATTCCGAGGTTAGCCCTGAAGCTCAAGAATCCATAGATGAAGTTGCGGGGCTTTGTATGGTGTAAGTTATAACTAGCGCCAGAGGAAAGAGCCATGAACATGTGAATGCCACAACGGAGGCCACAGCGGTGACGACTGCAAATCGAAAGATTCAGTTATACCGGACTCTTAATTCGATTCTTGGCCTCCCGCAACTGTCTTTGTTTGACCTGATCAGACGATCTGAGTGACACATCGTGGATAATGTGGATGTGATTCCTAGAGCGGTCCAAGCATAGAAAACCTTTTTGCCCTTGCAATTGGGTTGGTAGCACCTTATCGGTTCGGCGCGAAGCCCACCACGCTCATGTTCCTCCACGTAGTGATCGTCGAAGCGATCGCGTCTGGCAGTAGGCCTGCAGCACCGAAGAGTCCAGCACCGTTTCGAATGTACCCCAATTGTTGATCCGCAGGCGAGGATATTATCAATGTCAATAAAAAAAAAGTGGGACCTTTTCCACCCTACAAGCTTCAATACTCCAACAGATCTCGCGTACATGGAATACCCCTCTCTTTGCCACCGGCAGCTTCCTCGGATGGGATTGCAGTCGGAGCACCGTAATCGACGCTACCAGAAATTAAACGTATCTAAAGTAGCCCTATCCATCTTGCCATCTGGAAGCAGAGAAGAGCTAATAAGACCATGCCACCGACAATGCCCAAGAAGGCATTTATGTTGTCGCTGTCTTGCCAGGGTACTTCGACATTCATTCCGAAAAGGACACAGATAACATATACAGATAAAAAAATACCACCGATAACAGTAATCCTTGTGAGAAACTTCATCACCCGATCTCCCTGGTCAAAGGTATCAATAGAAAGCTGGGCCAGATAGTTGGCCTGAGCACGAGAAATTAGCCCCTCAAAGTGGGACAGGTTGCTCGTCATAGTCGTTACATGGTCCTGGAGGTCGCCAAAATAAAGCTCCATCTCGACTCGGGGCATGAAGTCGCCGTCTTCATTGCAGCGTTTAACAAAGGCACGGAGGACGTTGGTTTTGCCACCAAGCAGACGCATGAGGCGCACGATATCCATCCGTGCGATGTGGATCCTGCGGACTAATTCCTGGCTGTCCCCTGCTCGAGCAGTGAATGTCTGGTCTTCGATTATGTCTGTTTCGCATTCGAGTCGGTCGATATCAGGTGCAAATGAGTCTATAATGTCATCCCTGTTGACTATTTAGTTCGATACGCCTCAGAGGTCGCTTGTCCGAGTATAATACTTACATCATCGCATAGCAAATCCAGTCACTGCTGAGTGATATGTTCCCGTCTGCTGCGGTAATTCTTGATCGAACGTGGGAGGCATGGCTGTTAGAAATGAAACTGAAGCTGATTGCGCCTTGCCGAAAAACGACAATGTACACGTTAAAGGGCGTGTAATTAATTGTGTTAACTTCACCTGTCCGAGTGAAGGAACGAATAGAGGCGAAATAGTAAGATGGGAACAGCTCGAGCTTTTCCCGTGTTTCCTGGAAGATTATATCCTCGACAGTTAGAGGATGAATGCCAAAAGCCTCGCAGACAGTTCGAACCTCCTCCTCGGTAGGATTATCCAGATTGAGCCACCAAGTTCCCTTAGAGCCTCCCTCGGGCAAGCTGAAAAGATGCCTAACGTCCTCGCCGGACGGAACCAGGTCACCGAACTTAGCGGCGTAGATCATGGAATCCCTGGCGGAAGAATAGAAGGTGAAGCAGCTGTGGTCAGGCCGAGCTTGATATACATCATCAAGACAGCCTTGGGCTGCACCCGTCTCTTCTAGAGCCGCCCGGCCAGAAGTCGAATTGATGGAATCCCCATCCACAGCCATCACGGCGTGGTCTCTTGAAGCGCGTGAAATAGGTAAGAGGCTGGGAAAAACACGAAATGTCGACTGCTCATGCTTCTTTGATGTTGGCAGGGCTGCCAAACACTCAAAGTCGATAGAGAGTCTATCTTTAGCATGTTTGTTCCGGAGAGGATAGCAAACATCTTCTTCCGCGGATTTCTCAGCCATCAGACTTTCTTTGTCTCGATCGATTGTGCTAGGACTGTTGTGGTGCTGAATGCCACTGCGTTCTAGAGGTGCGGTGTGGGCAAATTTTTCGTTGGATATCTCCTTTTCGATCTCCCTCCCCCTGACACACCTGGCCTGAGGGACTATCTTCTCCGGGCAGGCTGGACTGGGTGATTTCGTCGAATTAGGTGGAGAGGTGTTAGGGGGGTTCTCAAATGAAGCAGTTGCAGATTGTGGACCTGTATATCTGCTTCGGTCGAAATCGTGGGTACTGGCGTGTACTCTCGTTACCTCCGAACCTCGGGCATGAAAGCCACACACGCTTTGCTCCTCGTCGAGTGGTCGGTCGATATTCCGACTATTCGAGCCATTTCGATGAAACCCGCGACTGCCTGAGTGCCAAGATTCAGTGGCCCCGCGACGATCTTCATCGTCCGACATCGTGAATGAGCGGGCCTAGCTTTGGTCCAGGCGGCATCGCCCAGAAATCGCTATACCAGAGTTTTACTTGCCCCATCCGCGGACCAAAAATTGATAAGACAATGGTGGAGATAGGAGCGATGAGCACAGTTGAAACTGTGTGAGGTGGAAAATGCCCCAAGCTGACCTTCCTCTACTTCAAGGCGCGCAAATATTCAAGGTCTTTGCCCCTACCTTGCACCGCCCCCTTAATAGGCGCACGGGTAGCCGTGCGTCTAAAATTTCACGGGACCCCCTGCGGATTGTGAGAGCCTGTGGTGCCACAGATGACATCACATTTTCCTCAGCTGCCACCATCCATAATACCTTTAACCCCAGGAAATCCTAAGCTACATCTGATCTTCAGGCTCAGTAGAATTATCTTCAGCCAATCACAGTTCCCCTTCAAGCAGATGCTACTTTCTAACAGCAATATATAGAACACCAGATATACGCGGTTATGCAGCACAGGCCTGATACAGCCCAACTAATCCGTAACTGCCTGGGCTTTAATTATGGCGGGTGGGAGCTTCTTCCCGGCGCCGGGGAGTCTTTGATGCTTGTGGTTGAGAGGGATGCTAAAAAAATTGGTGGCAGCAAACAGGCTCACACGCTCCGATGTTTGAGATGACTAATCAGCTCTGTAGAGCAATTGATTTACAACTACGTTATGTTCTGGAATACCATACGCAATTTTTTCCAAGCGGCGATTTCGCTTCCAGTCGATGTGCCCCGGACTGACAGTCCAGTGTCTCAAGCAGCCCGAAAATGGCGATGAACCGCGACGTCCTCATACGGGTCACAGCGGCCCACCTTCGACCTCGCTTGGACCCGCCTCCACGTCTCCACGTCTCCACGTCTCCACGTCGCGACAATGTAGCTCGTTCCCTTCTCCACGCGGAGGACAGCTCCAACAACATGCCGATGCACAATGCGGTCAAGAACAGGAACAAGACTGTCATGCAGACGCTTCTCTATACGCTCTTTTAGTAAGGGAGTTAATGCGAGCGCCGGAAGGTTTAACTGCGATAGGCTTCACTCCACCACTGGCAACGAATCAGGACTGAGGTTCAGCAACCCCGAGGCTTGCCGTCCAACAGCGCAGAAGCACAATATTTAGCTATGATATTCGACGAGGAACTTTTTATAGGCTTGTTCGTTGGAACGTCCCAGGTACTAATGAGTATGTGTTGGTGCGACTAGCCTTTTGGTTCAGCGCCACAGGTGCTGGCTAACCTGTGGATTTAGTGGGCTCATCATCCAAACGCAGCGGTGCATGCTGCACAGTGTGAGGTCTCGGCTGAGGTGATTGCTGCGAAGCTGGGCTCGCGAAGCAATACGTGATGTTTTTTTTTTTTTTTTTTTTTTTCCCTAGATAGAGGCCCGCACAAATTAAAGGCGGCTTATATGTGAATATGGGCGCCGCAAGAGGAACCAGATGGATACCTTCGCATTTCGCATACAATAGTCCAAGTTCCGAATTCCCTTCAGGGAAGTCGGCCTGCCAATTCTCGATGCTCCGGATTACTCGGTGACCCAAGCATGCTTATGCCATAATTGACTGATATTTTATGTAGAGAGTTTATTGACATACAGATGGATGTCTCTTTAATACATTAGAACTTTTGTGGGCGATATTGCAAAATTACCTGCTTCATCGCCCAGCGCAGAGTCTTCGGGTAAATCCACCTCGGCACTGCCCAAAAAAACCACGCAAATACCCATACATACCCTAACGCCTTTCCAACCATCTGCACCTTGGGGTCCCTCAACACCATTTCATACTCTGTCTTCCGCAATGCGTTCTTTATAAGCTTCGAAACCAGTATTTCAAGCAAAACCACCACGAAATTGGAAGTGAAAAAGAGCAGGTCCAGGTGTGCATATCCCTGGCCTATTCTCCAAGCTACCACTGCATGTGCTAGTCCCGAGAGGAAGAAGATGCATAGCGCGATGACTGTGTTTTCCAGATTGGAGCCCGGCTGGCATTGCAGGATGTGCCGCGAAAGAGGCCGAGCGCACGACGTGAAAGCCGGCGTTACGATGCGGTGCCAGAATTTACCCCAGAACCTCCTGACAGTCCACGCGTCTGCCAGTGATCCAAAGAGCGGCGGCCAATCCTCAGGGTCGTCCAGTCGCAATATAACGACAAATATGATGGCAAGGAGCGCATGGTAGGACTCAAGGATCAGGATGTTGGCCCAGATCCAGGAAATAGACATGAACGCCCGTAGGCGTAGTTCGTGAGACGAGACCGGGTCATCCTCTCGGTCCAAAAGGCGCCGGATGATCGGCTCCTGATCTGGTGTAAAATGGTATAGGTTGCTGGAGGCCGTAAGTTGATCGCGGATATTTTGGACCACCAAGCGGTTAATGAGGATGATCGTTCCCGCCTTGAAGATGCGGAGGAAGGCAAACCTCGCTAAGACCGGCCAGCCATAGGGAGCCGACGTGGGATCCGGCCGCGAGAAGGACAGGTTCCGGGGATTGTTCCAGATGCGCCATGCCGCCGAGATGCTAGATCTACTTGGCGACACAACAGCAGTCATGTATTTGCCGGGTTTACGGGATTTCCCGTTGTGTAATAGCAAATGCTGTTCGAAGAAAAGAATTCGAGGGAGAATGAACATGAATATTATGCACGTTATTCCGGTGTAAGAGTCGAGGCCTAGCGGGCCCGCCGAGGTAGCGTCGCCATCAATGGAGGCCAGAGACCAAGCCGTGATAAGCAATATAGGTGGTAAAAAGAAACGATGGTGGGTGATGGGGAAATGAAGCGCTACAGTCGTGAGGATACCTGCGCATACGAAGAGGAGTGCAGGTTTCAGGGACTGGAACGAGAACATGACTGATAGGGACATTCTGGCTCGTGCAGCTGCCTTTTCCTGTGGTGCAGCTGCGACCAAGAACGGTACATAGCGCGGGTTACATTGATATTTATTCCAGGCTTGTTTGTCGGCTTTCTAAGACTGCCCATGTACGGACCTGGCGAGGCAGACTTTTCTCATAACATGTCGGAATCCTGCAGGATGAGTCTTTTTACTTTGTCGGTTTCAAATAGGGCTCGGCCACAAAAGCATGCATCTCTGCTAACTATACTTGACGACGTTAGGTTGCGATATGCTATACATAATTTTCTGGGACACCACGTGGGCCGAGACGTCAAATCTATAGGCTGCCGGGCCTCCCAAGGTTGCGGGACTCAAGCTTTGGTAGACGGCAAGTAGCTTTGTTCATCCTATTGCAAACATCTCAACCATCTTTTTAGGGAATGGAAAGATGGGCGACAAGCCTTCCAGGTGTTCACTCGCTAGTCTACCATAGGCCACCGAATGGATGATCCACAGGAGACTTGGTTCCTGCACATCGCTGACTTGAAACAAGGACCCCGAAAGTCCTGGACCTCTTAAATTGAGGGTTGTTAGGAAACCCGCGCCGCAAGAAACGTTTAATAGTTGCAGCTGCAGTTAAAGGATTTCAGTATTCCCCCACAATTATGTATCACAACGTTCATGGTCCACAAGATGGCAATAGTTTCAAGTAAAATGGCGTTCATGATATCGGAAACATAAAACTATACTATCTTTCAACCCGTAGCTCCAGGAACCATTCCAGCTTCCCCAGAGACTACAACATTCGGCGAGAGCCTGCCCTGACGCTTTAGCCACCACAGCCTCAGACCCGTAATGACCACCATGAGCTCCCACCGGTCACCCATCACAGCTCCCCTTCCACCCCCCACAAACTGGATCCTAAACGGGTTCGTAATCGACCAGCCGCGATTCCAAGCAAATACCGCGAGAATCTCCTGTCCTTCACTAGGGACGTCGGGAGCTTCCTTACTACCCGCGTCGCTTCTTCCTCCCGCCTGGTCAGGCAGCCGCATGAGCTTGAATCCACATTCCCAGGGCGCGTCGACAAGCTTCTTCGCCTCTTCGCCCTTGCATGTCTGCCACACAAATTCTTCCCGCTGCAGCTCCTTACCGTGCCCGACTTCGATCGAGAATCGAAGATGGACGACCTTCTGACTCACACCGGCTCGCATGATTTCTGTGCATCTTTTCTGAGGGGAGCCCGGTAGCGGCGGCAACATAATGACGCTGTTCGGGGAGAAGTCGTTCCACCCGGGTTCCTCGCCGGCCGCGGCTAGGATCGGGTCCTTGTTAGTGGGCCCGTTGTGTAAGATGATCCCCGGTCGTCCCTTGCGGCCCCAGCCTATGTGTGTTGAGACGGCGTATAGTCGCTGGTCCGCACTCTTACCGAGGTGGAAAGTCGCGCTCATCTTCCACTGGTAATATGCGCCCATAATCAATGGGAACGGTGTGTACGCAGAGGTCGTAGAGTCAATCGTTGTTGGGACATCATTCTCCTCTGATGCTTGGGCTTGTACATTGGATAATTGTGCGGCTTCTGAGTATGGTGGCGGTGCCACACCATCGGCGGTTATCGCCTGGAAGTCTTCGTCGGTTTTCCCCATGTTATCGTTGCTCTGATACTCAACCTACTTCCAGTCGTTCAAAAAAGAATAGTTGCAGATGCCAAGTGCGGAACAAATCTGGGAGAAATATCGTGGGTAATGGGTCGCCCAACTTATTGCGATCGATGAGCCTTAAAATATCACGGTACGCAAGGCTTACAGGGCTCCGAAAGGCACAGTACGATGTTGTTCACGCGTTTTGTGTGTCGAATTGAAAGAGCGAGTGCTCGATCCCACCATGCTAGACTAGGGGTGGCGAAGCAGGGCATATTCCTACCGAGCATGGATAGGGTGGGCAACAGCCCATTGACGAATTTGGATTACGTGGGCCGGCTAATCAGGCCACAAGGGTTAATCTTCGCCCGTCTCCTTGACCGAATGGGGGCATTCCAGTTTGAGGACTTTCGATTCGTCCGGAAGGAAGACGTGTGAGGGGGACGTGGAGGAGGCTGAGTGCGACCTGTGGGGTGTATGCTTGGGCGCCTTGGAACTGGATGGCCATACCAAAATTGCGCGATAATAACTCGCGTCTGGCAGGGACACCCCAATCTGGGGCGGGCGCGGCAGTGTGGCACCGGTGCGTTGGTGGAATGATCGACATCTCGGAGCAACGTCTCCACGATGGCCCGCCGCGCAAGGCGGCTCAGGCAATGTGAAGGCGGTCAGGGATCACCAAAGGATGCAGACCGGATTCGGTCTCCGCGTACAACCGCAAAGGATGTTGCGCCTGGCCACCAGATGGACAGTCGCTTAGAGCTTTCGGCGTGTCACGGAAACAGAATCAGCAAGCAAATTTTCGCGTATATCCTTCATACACGGAGCGTTGCAGATGCACATACACTCTAGTCTCACTAGTCTGTCATGTTATTGCCTGATGCTGTATTCACTTGGTTGTATGGGCCCGTCTCTGTCCACTCCCACTTTCTTTCCTGAACACTGTTTGAAATAGGGCCAAGGATAGGCAGCCAAAAATAACTATTTGCTTGAGCCATGGAATTTCCCTAAAAGCAATGGTAATCCAGCCGATGTACGGGAGGTATCCTCGCACCAGCCCGACAACTTGGTCTCTATACACATATGTCTGACCAGGTGGATATAGCACAACATCGTTATGCTCATTATTATCGCCCTTCGTCCTGATTAATTGAGTAGAATTTCCACTGCAGTTAGGTCAGTGAGCCATCCGCCAAGTTCTTACCGCTTCACCACTCATGTTCGCAGTGGGGACTGCGGGGGGTACGGGCTGGGGTGCAGGCCGCAGTGCGGTAGCGGGTGGGTGACACTAGAAACGCGTTCGCACTACTCACTCATGTAAGACCTCTACAGCACGGTGAACCATAGGCAACGGCTGACCCTCAAACCACAGAACCGGAATATCGCCCACCTGCACCTGCTGGTCCCAATTCGAGAGGAATATGACATCGCCGCGCTGAAAGGCCGGTTGCATCGATCCTGAGACCACCACCATGGCGGGGTGGGCTGTGTTGGAGACGAGGCTGAGGAGCTTCCATGCCATGAAGGTAGTTCCGACAACCCGAAAGATCGGCAGGAGGGACAAGAGTGTCGTTCGCATCGTTCGGTGGTTAAGCTGCAGAGGTGGCTGGCTATCTTGGACACGGGAGCTTGATTCGTGGCGGGGTATTAAAATATCGCATCCCGTGGTATGTTCCTGCATAGCTAGCGTGCCTGCCAACGTCAGTTCGGAGGATTCATATCTTGTTCAACTCCCAAGTGAGATGTTGCTATGTCTCTGCGGTGCCGACTTTAGGTGGCAGAGAACAACTTTTGGCGAGCACGTGGCTAAAAAGACTAGCTGTCATAGGGTGCCATTAAGCTATCGCAGGGTCTCATCCACCCCGCAGGCCCTGAATCCTCTCATCTGCGGGCGCATCTTCACTCGCTGTCTAATGGCGGACGGGTCCAGAGCCACGTGCCTGCTAATTGCTGCCAGGGGTACGTCATAGCCCCTTACAGACAGTGGATATGCAACCTAAAAAACTTTAAACTTACAGCGAGATCGATACGCGAGATTCTAGTGGAATCCGCCTTGCGAGTTCTATTATAGGAAAGATAGGAACTACCAGTAATGATGCATTTTTAATTTCGCTTGTCGCCTTGCCATTAGGAAACGATGGGCGGTATAGGCGTACCAGACGATGTAACCAAGAGACGCCTGCAAGGCTCAACAACCAACATCTGGAGCCATGTGCTCGCTCCCCCTGAGCAACTAACACCCCGAATCATGATCCTTCCTGAGATTTCGGGCTCAATAACGTCTAGAGAAGTCGGATAGTCCATGTATACAGCTGCAGGAACTCATCCTGTAATTTCAAAGGCGAATCGTAGGGTCCATCTTGCGGACTAGCCGGTGATGATCGAACTTTCCATATGTTCGCTATGTCCCTCGATCCTTCATGGCATCTGCAATGTGAATCCATGGTTACCATGTGTAGGATAATCCTTTCAACGGATGGAGACACCGGCACTATCTCTCGCCCCCAGTAGGCTGTACCCGGGCTTGCCACACGCCCTGCACGCCCCTGAATCCTTCACGGCGTTGGCAATATGAATCAGTGACCGTTCCATGTAAGGTGATCTTCCAACGAGAAGAGAGACCGACAGCTATTCACTGCCCGAGTATACTAAATCTAAGCTCGTCATACGCCCCGCACGTGCTGAAATCCTTCGCCGCGTATGCAAAGTGAATCCATTTCCGTGCGGTGTAAGAAGATCCTTCCAGCAAGAAGAGACACCGACTGTATCTGTTGGACCCCAGTATGCTATATTCGATCTCGCTATACCCATTTCTCGCGCTTGATTCCTTCGTGTGATTCGCTGTGTAAGTCCATGGTCAGACAGTGTAAGGCAATCCTTCTAACTAAAGGAGACACCCAGAGTGCATTGTCGGGTCGTCTCAATTTCCCAGAGGATCTGTAGCATAGCCGAAGGATGAGAATATATGCGCTAATAAGGGTCATCCAAGAGGCTAAGACATGCTAGGATGTCCAGGAACAGATACCGACGTCCTCCAGGGATGATAATTACCTCCTTAGACTCGTGGACCCAAGACCCATGGGCACGTTCACCACGGCAGATGAATATCGCTCACTCAAGCAGAGTAACTAGCGTAGCTTACCGGCGCAGAGTAATATCTCGCACTGAAGACAGAGTAACTAACAAAGTCGTCCCTCAAGATAGGTATATAAGAAGTGCCACGATCCCCCATCATCGTGGCCACAACGACAGCTCACACACTCAACACAAGGACAACATCTCTCCAGCAACTTCAGCAACTACAATCACTTATCTCTCTACATCGCCTATCTACGTCACAGAAAACGCTCTTTCTTTAATAGTCCACGACTCACTCAGCAAAAATCAAAATGCATTCCACCGCCATCTTCAGCGCCATCATTGCCACGCTAGCTTTCCTGCAGGTTACCCCTGCCCCGCCCGCCTTCATTGCCCTTGGTGCTAGTACCGCCACGGCTACCGCTCTCACTTCCGGCCTGACCTCCGGCACCGTCTCCGGTACCATCGGTGCGGGTGTCGGTGCTGGTGTTGCCTGCGGTACCGGCAACTGCCGCCGCCGCCGCCGCGCCGCCCTCACCCACGCCGAAAAGGTGGCTCGCGAGATCCAAGCCGAGCTGGACGCCCGCCAGGAGGTTCCTGGCCCCGGCCCCGCTCCCCAAGGCGTCCCCCAGCACAACTGGGACGACTGCTACAACGACGCCCTGAACGCCAAGATCACCATCAACGGTCCCGTCGGTGACAACCACATTAAGGTCGAGGGCCTCCCCCCGACTTGCATGACCCTCTCCACTGTCCTCGACGGGAACACCTCCGGCGGCCCCGTCCCCACCCCCTGCGGCTCTGCCTGCATCGAGTACAGCGGCATGACCCCCGAGGAGTACGAGCAGATCCGTAACCAGGTCAATGCGGAGGTCCTCTCTTAGGCAATGGTTTCAAAGAGGACGTTCTTGAGCAGCTTTGATGGAGGCGGCTATAGATGAGGACTGCGGAGTCCTAGAGTGGCTTCCTTGATGTATTTTTCTTCCTTTCGCTCGCTCTCATTCTTGAAAATGTACGCGAATTTTGTTTTTTTCATATTTAGGGGCCCCGTTAGTTTAGATTACACAATAGAGGAATTTCCTATATATCCAGTGTTCCCATTGAAAGCATATCGATGGCCCTTGCCCCCCTGATACTAGATCAGGTAGCCTTCACTCTTGGGGGAATCGGCTGGGAAGATGCAAAGCAAAACACAACTAGTGAGCCTGTGGTACTCGGTCGATTAGGCCCTGGTTCCGACAGTGAGACGTGCTGCTTCTTGCAGCTTAGTCCGTGTAATCGAACCTGCCAGTCGAGGCCCCCCTTAACCTGAGGCAGACCACTAAACAGGTAATGAAATATGTTGCTGATACACTAGGTAAGCACATCGACTTCATACCGTTGCAGTAGGTATTGGCCCAAATCTCACAAACAAAGGCCTTTTCGATAAGACGGAGATAGTGCAGTTGTATCTCGAGACGCCAGGGGAGGTGAGGAAGTCTGTTAAGGTCCTGCACAGCTTTGAATATTGCTTCTCAAGAATGGATATATGTTGTATATTTAGATAAAGTTAATAAAGAAGGATATTAACTTCTGGCATGTCAGCGAGCATGAGGAAGAACTTTTAAGGCGGCTATGTTAAACATCACTGCTTGTCTGCTGATATTCGGACAACAGCAAGCTCATTGTCTTTGAGAACGTATTGGAGATGCGTATACTGATGCCATGTGATGTTCAGTCTTCATGCCTGTTCCAGAAGAAGCATAGACCAACAATGCTGGGGTCCCGAAGCCTACATAACCAGAGTCCAGCGTGGCTGTATGTGGCGTAACCCAACCAGTGATTCTTTTTTTGCGCACGTGGCGCATTAGGCATAAGAAAGGGAGCAGCTCCCCACAGGCAAGCTGACTTCCTTCTACTCCAACCGTCTCCCCGTCGCTAGGACCCAAGGGCACAGTATTAGTGAACATGCCAGCAGCCATTTTGTCAGTTCCTCCTGAGATCCTTCTCAATATCCTCTCGCCTCTGAACCCGTTCGATCTCGACAACGTCGCCAAGACATTCAACCGCCACCTCTACAATGCAGCGGTAACGCTGCTTGCTCCACTGAATTCGTGGGTCCAGAATGCTCGGCGAATGTGCGCCCTGTTCCCTCCCCAGGGGGACAAGAGGCTTCGTCCCGCATACCCAGGCCATATCCGCCCATTTCAGGGTGGCTGGCATGCCGAGCGCATAGAACTGCCGGATATTTACAGCAAGCGACTGGGCCTCGACCACAATGCTGGCCGGTATGTCTTCACCGGGCCGCCAGACCTCCACTGGATGAAACTGAACGGATCCTTCGACTGGCTGCAACGTCTCGACAAAGCCACGGCAGATAAAATGCGTCCCCACACCGGGGTCGAGGGGGGTCGGTCGCCTTCCCCAAGGCATAAGGTCACGGCCCTGGAACAGGATGCGAAACAACTCGGCCTCACGTTGCCCGCCGGCTTCAGGAAGTTCTTCACAAGCAACCGCCTTCACTACCGCATCCCGAGCTCCTCTGCGTGGTTTTTTGACCTCTCGGAACTAATCGAATGTCCGCCGTCGATTGACAATAGCGCCGGGGGGTATTTACTCCGCTTTCACTTCGACCAGCAGGGTTGCGCGTTTGCGTACTTATATATGAATACATGCGGGAACCATTGCGTGCTCTACTCCGGTACTGACGTCTACGAATGCCTGGAGGCTTCTGAAACAGGAGATGACGCAAGTGGGCCCCTTATCAACAGGGAATTCGCTATAGCTGGGCTGACGTTCGAGGAGTATCTCGTGTCTGTTTATTTCGAGGGGCTTCTCAATTTCGAAGCAGTGTCTTCCGACGGTCTTCGTGATTATGTTGCCCATGTTTACCGACCTGTCCCCAGGTCCAACAAGGGGGCCAAGAAACGAAAGCGGGCCTTGCATAATGCCAGTTCTGACAGTGATTGGAGCCCGACAGGCGAGGCATGAAAACATGACGGAGATCATGCTGTGCAGCGTTATTCACTTCTTTCATACTACGAGGCTAGAGTTAATAGATATCGCGAACCCGCTTCTTATACGGATGCTGTGCAAGAGGCGTTGTTGCTGCCGCCAAATCGTCTTTGGCCATGGCCACGGCGCAAAACCTGTGGCCATTACGCCCCACGGCCCCATAACGGCATCTAATATCTCTGCGGGCTCGTCCGCAATGTTTCCTCCTTCGCGGGCTCGGGGTGGGCATCCGCCTCATGTCCAGTGACGGTCCCCTTGCTCCCGCCGTGCGGCAGTTCTCGGCCCCTGAAGCTTCACGCGCATTGGGGACCTCGGCGGTGCAACGGGGCTGAACACATGCAGTCAGAAGGACACTCCCGGTGGTGTTTTGGGACTCCACAGAAGGCGCTAAGTCGAGTCTTTTGAGCCACCTTCGCCGGAGCATCCACGATGGGCAGCACGTTTCGTAAAGTTGCGCACATTCGGCGGCCTCTGATATCTTCTCCGACATTACACTCTCTATTCATCGCCAATCCACGTGCTTACACACATACATCCTGATCTCAACACGAATTCTACACTATATGATCACGGACTTATATTCCTCAAGTTTCATGACACTGAGCCTTTGACCACGGATTTCAGATGGCCCGTCGCGAAGGTGAAGGCGTCGTTGTGCTTCCGCAAACGTTCAACAACCGTTGTCAGAAATGGCAACGCCCATCTTCGGAATACGTACTACGGTATTATATTCCAATCCTTCCTCCTAGCTATAGTAAGGTGAAGCTTGAGCGAGGTGCCAAAGGGAATGCTTCAGCTTTGGAAGACGCAATCTCCAGGAAAAGGCGGTGGGGCGCACATGTTACTGGTATGGAACACCAACACCCGCGTATTCAGAAAGCCAAGATCTCACGAACGTTTAGAGACATGGGAAGGACGACATCGTCCGGGATTTTCAACGCGCGTGGAGCCGGTATCAATGTGGTGTTAAATGGCGGCCACCAATACAAGCTGCCGGCACGAGTATAGCGGAACTTCTGAGTCTGAGCGTGAAGACACGGAGGGCGTGGATAACTTCGGCTCTCCCCCGAGGGTACGGTCGAAGAGGTTGAAGGGACAAGGTCGCAGGACTGTTTCGTGAGAAAATGTAAAGAAACCGCATTCCACGGTATTCAACGGTTAGCAGCATGAATTGCGCCTTTAACCCTTCTCGCGTCACATGGAAGACACCCCTGAGAAGGAAATCACGACCTTGTGCGCCCGGGAAGGAACGAAGGGGCGCCGGTCCAAACTAAGTCGACATTTCACCCTTGCGTTACGCAAGGGCCAGGACCCACTACGGACACACTACCTCCGCAGCGGCCAAATTCTCGGAGGGGCAGGGCGGGGTTAATGGAGCTCCAACACCAGCTCCTTCAACGAGGCGAAATTCTCCCAATTCCTCATCTTCCAGAATTTGCCTCGCAACCATCCTCGAAGAAGAAATCTGAAAAGCCGCAGCCATGACTGGAATTGCGCTCCTAGGAGCGGGCATCTTCGCCCGCGAGCGTAAACCCTTCCCTCCCCGCGCCGCATCATGGACCCACGAACTAACCAAACTGCCGCAGAGCACCTCCCCGCCATCGAGGCCTGCGACTTCCTCACCCTCAAGGCAATCTACTCCCGCTCCCAACCCTCCGCCGAGTCCCTCCGCTCTGCCGCCAAGTCTACCCCAGAGATCTACTATGACTCCCCCGCCTCCGACACGACTCTCGACGCGCTCCTCGCCCGCTCGGACATCCAGGCCGTTGTGATCGCCCTCCCCATCGTCTCTCAGCCGGAGTATATTAAGAAGGCGCTGAAGGCGGGAAAGCATGTGCTCAGCGAGAAGCCGATCGCGAAGGACGTGGACACGGCAAGGGAGCTGCTGGGGTGGTACGAGGGCCTGGGCGCGGACAGACCGATTTGGGGGATCGCTGAGAACTGGAGGTTCTGGGAGACAATTGAGTTCGCGAAGGGGAAGATTGGCGAGATTGGGGGTGAGGTGGTTACCTTTGGCTTCGAGATGTTCAAGTTCGTGGATCCCGAGGACAAGTACTTTAACACTGCCTGTAAGTCTTTTTTACTTGCTCGTCAGTGTACACAGAAGTAAACTGACTTCCGCCCAGGGCGAAAGACCCCCGAGTACCAGGGCGGTTTCCTCCTGGACGGCGGCGTCCACTTCGTTGCCGGCCTCCGCGCCCTCCTCGCCTCTGCCAACGACCCCATTGCCTCTCTCACGGCGCGAACCACCCTCCTCCAGCCGCGCCTCCTCCCCGTCGACACCCTCCACGGCCTCCTCACTACCAAGTCCGGCCGCTCCGGCACCTTTTCCGTGTCCTTCGCCTCGGAGCACAAGGGCGGAATGAACCTCGAAGTCGTGACGACAAATGGGTCCGTCAAGATGTCGCCTGTGGATGTTGTCGTGAGTCAAGGAGGCAAGGAGACGAGAACGGAGTTTGCGAGGGACTCAGGGGTTAAGGCGGAGGTGAGGGCGTTTGCGGAGATGGTGGGTAAGGGGGTTGGGGATGAGAGGTTGAGCCCGCAGGAGGCGTTGAAGGATCTGGTGGTTTTGCAGGGGCTCTTGGAGAGTGGGGAGGCGGGAGGCGCCGTGAAGACTATCCAAGGGTGAGCCACCGATTGTGGTGCAGGCGAAGTGTATCATATGGAGCGTAAACGTCATGTTTGAAGTGAAAAGCACGACGTGTGTATTGAGAAAGATGTGCCTCAGCAGAAATTACTTTGGGCACCAAACCCATCTCCTGTACGATGTAAGCGTGTGGAGGAGAAGAGTGCGGTTGGCAGCTGTTCCAGGGTGCTGACATACAGGATACAGAGACGCTGCTGCATTTGTTGTAACTCGACATTAAATCCGCCAAACTGACGCTGCTCGTACGCCGATTATTATTGCTGTATGCATGCACCCAGAACCGTTGCTCCGCCGCAGCGAGGCCCGGCACCGATTCATCATTGTTCTTCCGAGATTTTTCATCGAGAATAACCTCATCCGAACCGCGTACAATCCATGGGTACCTCCACGACAGGTACTAGAAGCGGTTGGTGTTTATACTCATCAGGTGTTTATGAAGTTTATAGCCATCATGCCACGTGCCGAGTAACCAGAATTGATCTTTCTTACGCTCTGCAAACGCTTAGGGGCCGAATCTCCTAGCGGCTGCTCCTACTTTTTTGCACCCCTTGACGACTTACCGGTTTGATAACATGCCTTCAGAGGCAGGCCGGAATCAATTCCTTTCAACACCCAACAGACAACATCGACTCTTCAGCCGCGATGCCACAGCCTTAACCTCTCTTCGCAGGGAAATGACGTGGTCCATTTGGAGAGCGGAATTGAGGTCGAAGCAGCGTCAGGACGCCCCACTCTAGTGCAGCTCCAGCGCAGCATGGATCCCCTAATTTCAGCTCAAGTCTATAACGACAAACCCAGGCCCCTCTGCCTATTATCAGACGAGAGTATTGGTCGTATTTTTGGCTACTGTATGGGATACAATATAGCCAACTTGCTTTGTCTCCAGCGGGCCTCATGGAGGTTCCGAGATCCCATGTAGAGCCGGCTATTCGGAAACAGCTGCCATGTCCCGATGATTCTCTGTGTTAGGGGACTACGGAAGGCCTTGCGCACTTCCTGTCTATATGGTACGGGACCTTCAACGGCGCCGACAAGGGGACGTGCTTTTGCCGAAATTGAAAGGCCTTGCGTGAATACGCCCATCAAGGGCTTCACATCATCGTCTAGTTCATCGTCTAGTTCGTCGCTAGTCCCGGGTACCACCTCCGGGTCGCAGATCAGCCACCCTAGTTCCTCCAGAGGTCCCAATTAGAAAATGCCCGCAAGTTCCACTTTTATGGATGTGGAAGCCACCGCAACAGGAATCCTCGTGAACAAGAGGAGCCTTACAACTGGTGATTCAATGTCCTCTTGTTTGCAAGATAGCCCTTCCGCTCCGGAGATTCGGATAACCGCCTAGTTGTGCCAATTCCACGTTCCTGACTCTGTTCCCTGATTCCGTGACTTGTCCAAGCGCAAATATCACCTGTTTACAGGTACAAGGAGTTGTGGGTTAAATGGCGGGGAACCTCGCATGCAGGATGTCTTCAAGAGCCAATGATTGATAGCATACAACTTTCACAAGCGCCCGTCTCACATTGTTGCAGCTGGAGTTTCCTGGAGGTTACACTGTTTGTTGCGCTGTCTGAGAATTTAGCAGATGATTGACTTGACTGGTCAGCAATTTTTTAACACTCTACGTTAGCTCGCCCACTCTTCTTTGCTGTTCTTGAATACCACTGCGCGGCGGCGAGTAGATTCCAAATAGCAACTCGGGCATCTTGTTGCGGGCTTCCATCTCTAGTTAACTATTAAAGCTCCACTCAAATTGCACAAAGTGACTCTGTGCGTATTCAGAGGAAGGATGCATCACGTACGTCCTAAGCCACACCCACAGCCCTGGAGGAAATTCCAGTGATCCTTTCTCCCCATACGCGGCGTCGGTAGTCTCCGGATTATCACTTCCTATTTTGGACTAGTGGATCCGAACGATCCATCCTGGCGGGTTATGATGGGGCTGGGGATTCGAGAACAGACGAATGAGCCAATCATATCGAGGCGGAACGGCACCAAATCCTCCCCAACTTGAACACAGCCCTATCGACATCTGTGCTTCGGACCTTCATTCTAATTGACGAGCAAGCCAATGGCGCGGGGCCACCCTTCGTGTGGGACATCGACAAGGCAGGAATATAAATTATCCTTCAAATCTTTGCTTCCACAATGTTTTCGTCAATCCTACTCCCACCTTCGATTGCGCATCGACTTCCTCTTCTCATCTTTGCGTCGTTATTTTAAGGGAATAATAATCCAACGATATCACATATCTTCGGTACTTCAAACTTATCTCTGTTTTTAAAAACTTCTAAGATTTATCATCGCTCTTTTTGTTGCTATGCGTTCCACCGACATCCTTGCCAGCGCGGCAGCCATCGCCGCAATGGTAGAGTCCGCTTCCGGGTCCGTTCTCCCGCTCTACAGGCGGGAAAACAAGCAGTCCAACCCAGCCCCCATAACCGCAACCCAGCACGGCACTATATTCGACGTTGAGGTCCAGTTCGGCGACCAGTCCTTCATGCTCCTCGTCGATACAGGTAGCAGCGACACTTGGGTCGTGCATAACAGCTTCGTATGCATCGACGCTTCCGACAACTCCGAGCAGCCCCAGGCCGCATGTAACTACGCTGACACCTACAACACGACCTCCACCTTCCAGCCAATCGCCAACCAGACATTTGGCGTCAAGTACGGCACGGGCATCGCGATGGGCGTCATGGGAACCGAGGACCTCACCATGGCCGGCATCACCGTGACCAACCAGACTGTTGGCATCGTCAACTCGACAGACGATCTCGGCGATGGCGTTCAGAGCGGCCTTCTGGGCCTCGCCTACCCGTCGCTGACCTCCGCTCACCCGGGAACTAACTACCCAAACGCCTCCGACGCGCTCATTACCAACCGCGTCGTCTACGATCCATTCTTCCACTCCATGTTCAAGCGCGGCCTAGTGGAGCCCTGGTTCAGTATGTCCCTCGACCGGCTGCCGGACGATACTAGCACCGGCCCCGGTGGGTATCTCGGGCTGGGCGAGCTCCCTCCCATTGCGCACGCTGACGACTGGGCCGTTGTTCCGGTTGAGATCACGGAGGCTATCCCCAACGACTACTACGCGAACGGCGAGCCGGAGCTTACCTACTGGACCATATCCGTTGAAGCCGTGACCTGGGGGGCCGCTAATGCATCCACTTCGTCCACTACCCTTTCCACGTCCAACACGACCACAAACTCCACGTCCTTCCAGGCTGTTGTCGACAGCGGCAACGCACTGAACATGTTCCCCTCAGACATCGCCCTGTCCGTCAACAACGCCTTCTCGCCCCCCGCCGTCGTGGATGAAGAGTCCGGAATCTTCTCCGTCGACTGTGACGCCCACGCCCCGTCCTTCGGAGTCGTCATTGGTGGGAAGACTTTCTGGACGGATAGCCGCAATATGATCATTCCGAACGGCGACGGGACCTGCATTACCGGCGTTGGCGCCACATACGAGGCTCTGGGCGTGACTCTGAACTTCTTGGGAGACACGTTCCTCAAGGGTGTCGTCTCCGTGTGGGACTTCGGGAAAGACGAGATGAGGTTCGCGGAGAGGATGGATGGGGAGACGAACACTGGCGGGAGCGGGAACGGAACGGGAAGCGCGGGTGGTGATGGGGAGTACAGCGACTCACCGCCTACGTCAGCCGCATCATCTCTGAGCGGTGGGTACCTCTGGGCCTTGGGTCTGCTCCTCTCCTTGGCGCTCTAATCTGTACGAGAAGCCTGTAACCGTATTAATATTGATTGTTT